>JASCZW010006520.1:0-92501 GCA_034211315.2 Aedes japonicus
TACCTGAATTAGGATGTTAGGCAAAATGTCGTTGGTTCAGTACCACTGCACATGCCCTTTTTCGCTAGTTTCATAAGGCATCTGTTAAATTTCAATGCCTGCCTGCATCGGAACTATCAAAACTTTCTCTTCATATCTTTCAATTCTAGCCAAAAACGTTGTTGTTCACTCTCGGTGCCTCATGGTGATGAGCGAACATCTCCTTCTACATCAACTTATAAGAATTTTTTTTAACATTCTCACAAATTTAGGAATCATTCCAAGTATTTTTCATTAAACTTAGGGAGCCTTTCAGAAGTTCAGGGTACTTTTCAGAAGGTCAAGATGCTTTTTAGTTCAAAGAATATCTAAATGCTTAAAATACTTAAGTTTTAAGATGAACTTATGCTGCTTAACTGGAAAATGAATTGTAATTTTTAATTTTATTCCCACTTTCTTTATTGCTTATCTTGACAGATACGCGTATTTCTTCTACAGTGTCGTGTACTTATACTATACTGTCAAGGTAAGCACTAAAGATAGTTGGAATTAAACGGAAATAACTAATCGTTCTCCTCATTTTCACCATTCAGGTATTCCACTGAAAAGCTCATACTCTCCAGGATTAAGCTTCTTCCTTACTACTCGATATTTTTTCGTACCAAACCAAAATGAGAATCATAAAATCAACAACGTTTTCAATGTTTATTCAATATCTTAGAGATATTGAATAAACTCCGCCAATATCTCCGATAAATAATCTTGGAGGTTCTTGAAAGTTCTTGTTAAGCTCAACAACATCTCGAAAATACTGATTTTTTCCCAGAAATTCCACCATATTATAAAGTAATATTCCCCTCTTTGCTAACAAAATCAGATTTCTTCTGTTTGAAGAAGTTCTTGAGAAATAGTTGTGATATTCTTTCTTAACCTGCTTCGGAATTTCAAAAGTTCCGGAAATTTCCAGAAAGTTGTTTTTTTTCCATGGATGATCAGCAATTTTTTTGGAAATTCAACCAAGTTTCCAGAAACGTTGAGAATTTTTCGGAAATTCAATGGACTTCATTGAAGTTCCACCACTTCTTGTTTGAAAAGTAAGCGAGCAAACTTCATGAATATCTCTTAGCTTCCAATAAATGCATTCAAGTTCAGAAAAGCTTAATCAACTTCTATCATGTTCGTTATTCTACATAGATATTCAGAAGATCGTATTATTTCAGAAAATAATTTTTAAGGAGTTCCTCCATTTTCTAGAAGCTTATAGAAGTTCTGACCAGCTCGTGTAACTGCCGAAAAGTGCATTGTATTAAAGCTGTAGAATATGCAGTTCAATAATATAAAAGTTTGAAACGGTTCCTGAAAAATCAAATATATTTCGAACTTATCCTCCGAGAAATACGACTTGAATCTATCTTCGAGACATCGGTTTCTCCCTGGAAGTTTATCAAAACTGCCATAGTAAAATGTATTTTTTACCTCAGAAGAAAAGCCTGAATATCCGGATCTCCGTAAACCTTCCAAGAGTCTATATAACGGGCTTCTCTAAAATTTATCTGTGTGAGCTATTTTCGAGTGCTAATCATGACCAATCTATCAATAAACCGATTGTTTACTTAGTCAACTTCATTACTTTTCATTTTCGAGCAATCGAATTACTATTCGTAATGGGAATTTGGCACCGAATTAGTCGTAAAATCCACAACAGTCACAATTCCTGGAAGTTCCGTAATTTGAACTAATCAGCGTTTTCCGGAAATGGCAGTGGCTGTAAAAAACTAAGAGAATCATTCGTTATTCAAGAACGCACCACCACTTTTTGTGTGGCCCAGCATCACCCGCCCCAAAAACGGCCATTAAAGTTGAGTTTTTGTTTGGTAAGGGCATCTTTAACGGTGATCCAAATCGTGGTTTGGATTTATTTCTTTTTGATCATCGACTGGTTATTAGTCGAGTTTTTAGAACACGACACTGAAGAAGTCTACCCATTGTAGACGAAATACGCGTATGTGTCAAGATAAGCAAAGATAGTTGGAATAACATGGAAATTATTAATTTTTCTTCTCATTTCTAGTTACACGTATTCCACTAACAGCTCAAACTCTCAAGAATTCATGTAGTAAGTAGGCAACAGGATTCTTCGTATGAAAGTGCATCTTATGGGCGAGTTTCAGATAACTTAACAAAAAATGAAACCCATGACCTAGCCCATGACGAAGAGAATCATTTTGTGCCCAAGCAGTACTCAACCCTACTTCATCTTCTAACACTGCATGAATTCAAGTGTCAAACGACAAACAGAGAAACACAAAACAAAACCTATGAATTCAGACCAATTCTCTTCGGAAAAAGCATTGAGGCTGGTTACGGTGTAATTATGTGCCAATAAGAGGCCGTATTTTTTGCAGATTATGCTGGCCCTGGACAGAAAATGGTGCTCGCCCAAGATGTGCAACATAGCTGGAAAAAGTCATCAGATGACTCTACTTATCGCATAACTTCCAGGAACATCTCCCTTGGCATGCCCTATGGTTCTCTTCCGTTGCAACGCGTTGGCTCCCTTCCGATTTGAAGCTTCAGTCATATAAACTGTGCAAGAATCTCTTCTTTAATGATCCCATAAATGGAACCCGGCTTAGAAAAGGTAAGGTTCACCTAAACCGGTTATCCGAGGGCCGCTATCGGTCAGTGCTGTTCACCGATGAAAAAGTTTTGACAATCGAGCAGCATCACAACCACCAAAATTATCGGCAGTTGCTTCCTGCTGCTTCCAAAAATCGTGGAAGTATTTCAAGAAGTCATCATCCCGCTTCTGTCATGGTTTACGCAGGACTAAGTCATTCCGGCAGAACCCCTTTGATCTTCATCGACAAAGAAGTGAAAAAGAATCAAGCTGTAAATCAGAACTTACTGACACAGTAGATTCTTGGGCATCGCAGCATTTCGGCAAAATTAATGGATTTTGCAAAAAGACTGGGGGGAGTACAAACGACTATTGGTCTTTGCGAAGGCATTTTTCCAAGATTTTTAACGGTGGATGAATGGCTTTCTAACTCACCGTATTTGAATCCGATGAACTAATTGGTATGGTCCATCTTGGAGTTGAGAGCTTGCAGTACACCACATAAATCACTAGAACATCCAAAATCATCTCATTTTGGTTTGGAAATAAATATCTGTAGAAGAACTCACAGCCATCGTGGATAACTTTCCAAAACGTTTCAAAGCGTGCATCTCAGCAAGAGACGGTCGTTTTGAAGTGAACAAATAAAACTTGAAGAGATAGTTTAAATACCATCTTGTAGTACGGATAATACTCGGACAGAGTTGGTCTATTTTAACTGGCTCTATTCATGTTTTGCTGATACAAATCAAGTTTAAAGTTGTTCCAAAAATAGACCACCGCTGAAGATGCTCTAAAAGCTGAAATTTTAATCATTAATTGCTATTATCAAGTAGTAATCCTCAGAGTACAGATATATGCGGAAATTCAACTCGATAGTTTGACAACGGTGTTCGTTTTGTTTACAAAGGCTGCCAACACTTCCGCAGAGTAGAATGTTACAGCTTTGAGCGTGACTTCGTCGTTGTCAACTCTCATTGTTGTATACATTTTTAACGAACAAGAGATTTATTTTGAGTATGTATACATAAAATTATCAACTATGAAATGTATCACTGTACTCTGAGGAGTACTAGGTGATTCCGAATGTTGACTTCAAATTCCATTATTTAACGATTATGAAGAATCTGCGAACCAAACAAATAGGCAGAATTAGACACTGGATCAGAATTCTCTTTAAAATACTGACATTGGACACTGTGCTAGAGCAGAAACACAGCTATAATCTTCGGCACCTTCCTAACACGGCACCAGTGAAGTGCATTGACTATAGTGAAAAACGGCCTACTGTACAAATTTTACCAAATTTTCATCTCAGCATCAAAAGAAATTTTATCGAACACAGAGAATAATAAAATATTACATTATTTTTTAACACCACGAGTTCTGCAGAATATGAATGCTTAGCAATCAAAACATTTCAGCAAACAGTAAACATGCTCGTTTGGCTCAGATTTTGACAGTTCAAGATGGCCGCTTCCGCATATTTCTGTACTCTGAGGATTACTATTATCAAGTAGCGTGTAGTGTTTTGGAACGGAACTTTTCTTGTTCCAAATTGCTGCAAGAATAGATCAAAACATGTACTAGATTTTAAAATGATACAAAATTAATTCGGTATAATATAACATTTACAACACCGGCGCAGCCATGTTTCTGCGATTGGTAAAACAATAGATTCAAACCACGATTTGGACCACCGTTGAAGATGCCCTTAAATTCATACATATGTATGTTCATAGGACACAACTAGAGAAAATCGTCGGTCCAAACAATTTATTTCGAAGACAACTCGAACCACACGTGGAATTTGCAAATTTAAATCGATACTGTTTACTCACGCGCTGTGATGAATAGTTTTCAACAAAATAGTCCAAGCATCTGTGGAATCGTAGCTTTGATATTGTCTGATCAAAGCATTCTCAAGCAACTCTATTTTAATACCAAATGAAAATAACTCGCTTCTTGCTACTAACTGGCCCTTCTGTTCTAATTTCAATACTATTCTGTCGATATCACTACAAACGATCGAACTTATGTATTCCCCACTAGCTCTGAGCTTGTGTCTGTATGTTTATTTTTCTCTCAATAATAAACGCATATTTTCCTTTGTCACTCTGCATTTGTTCTATTCTTTGTATAGAAATTGTCCTAATAGCTACTATCCTTAATTTTGCGTTTGTGTACAAACAAACTCTCTCACTTATTAAGCTAACAAACTTACCTCGCACACAAGCCTCCATCCCCATACTACAATGTATTGAGTACTGAGCTTGCGATTTCCCCCTCGGGGGTTTTGTGCTCCGTGGCGCTGATCACTGTTGCTGACATAATACGATAACCGAAAAGGATATGCTGATGATGGTGATGGTTCGGGGCCGGGCTGGACAGTAGGCTACTCCTGCTGGTGATTTCTGGTGGATGGTAGTGGCGAGTTCAGTTTCATCTGTTGATTCCGTTCCGAGGCGCTCGCAACGCTATCGATGGGAACAGCAGAACCAGCAGCAACAGCAGCATCAACATCGTGCTGGACTGGCTGGAAACGGTGAATGGGCCGGCTGCCGCCACGTTGTGAAATGCCCCCGGGGGATGTCGTATCGAAGGACCTAGGTTTGCGGACAACGCAAATTCGACGGGAGAAAGGAGGAGAGGCGAATAAATTGAATTAGATTCGATTGGTAATTGGTTGATTAAATCGAGACTGTGGATGTTGAATGCACGGTGTGCTGCTTTGATTGCGTTGGAAGTGAGCAGTTTGGTGGTGGAGATGAGCTGATGCATTATGGAACTGCAAGAAGAATTTGTTCGAAAAGAAGATGTTTTCTAATCGCTTATTTATTAGAGCTGTGAGCCGATCGAAATTTAATCGGCGGTGGCGTGATTTTAGTTTTTTTTTCGGCAGCGTGACGGCGTCAAGTGAACCTATTCAAAAGAATTATCTTTTCGTGCAAACACTGTTATCTCGATTTTGAGCTTGATTAGGTTGAAAAAAGGAACAAATTAACTTCGTTTTGCAATGTGCAGAGAATGTCATTATTCTTGTCTTTTTATTGATAACATCGTCAGTGTGGTTGTCACATTTTAATCTATAAACAATAATATTGCAAAGATATTTAATTTCACGCACGCCATCAACTGTCTCATCATCAATTTCAATCAAAGAGATGTCTACAATTACTCGATTTCAATAAATCAGCATGAATACAACGGTCCATACCATGATCAACAAAAATTTAGTATTACAAAATTACAAGATTCGTCGCATGTCATAAATTTATAAAATGAGCCCTAATACATTTATTTCAAGAGTGCGTTTTGGATCCAAAAAAAAGGCAATATCCATTGATGTTTGCTTAACGTTTTCTTTCCATTTTGCTAACACTTAATTAAATGCTGTTACAAGAGTGATTTTCAGGATATCCCGATTTTTTTAGGTGCAAAAAAAATATTTCAATTTATATAAGTTAATACTCCTTAAAATCAGTTCCAAATTTTCTTCTGAGAGTGCAACATTTTAAAAGTTTGGTTTAATTGTTAAGCGACTTTTTGAATAGAAATGACAGGAACATTCTATCCAAAGTTGCGGCACATGTCCAGTTTGTACCAATTAATTAATCAGATTGTTTTTAGAGACATGAACGCAATCTTGTACTACTTTTGTATATACGTTACTCCAGCCGTTTATATCCCAGAGAAAAGCTAATAAATTTTAGTTTCTCTAACGTTATTTGGTGAAAAGTTTCAAAACAACCACTAAAACTAATAGGTTAATAGACTTTCTTATTTTGTCTGGCTCATCTTCAAGCTCAATAGATTGATACATTTACAAAATACTATCAACGAATCTTGACTTTAATCTTTGTGCCATGACTTGTTCTGACGGTTCTAATGTGCCAGATTCACTTGAATTAATGTAATTGTTGTCTTGTTGAACATTGAATCGTATATTTTATGCCGATTCTTATAAGATTTAATGCTTCCCTAAAATTGGAGACTCTTGACTTTGGACCTTAAAACATCAATATTCTAGCTTCAGTCCTTGTTTTGACGACTGTTTTCTGGGTATCGACTGGGTTTGAAGTGTGACCAGAGGTTCAGATGCCATTACAAGTACCTGTATGGACTTTATGAGGATCAGAACCATCGCTTTGTTTTGGTCTTTCACTACCGTCTTATCACACTTAGAAAATAACACCGAACTCGGTTCAATTTTCTACCGAACCACATCGGTTACTAACAAGAAACCGAATAAATCTTTTATATATATACTGTTTTTGGTGTATTTTTTGTTATATTTGATATATTTATCAGATAAAATTGAAAAATGAATCGAATAGTACAGTGAAGCAGGGATATTCTAGAGTTCAGTACACGAAAACCGAGAAAACTCGGTTAACTGAACTGAGCATTCGCTGAATATTATTAAAACATCTAACACTACTCTTCGAGCCAATCCCGCGATGGCTATGGCTACCGAAATACTCGGTTGTTTTAGCTGACACAATAAGTTCTGGAAATGGAAAAAATAACCAAGTGACTACAACAGCAGAATGCACGTTTACTTGAATTCTTCTGTAAGTATTTGATACTAAATTTGCAATTATTTTTTCAGGCATCCTGCACTATAACCTGTTTTACCAGGGGCAATCATTAAGGATTTCGCAGTAGCTCACATAGATTTCAGAACCAATTTGATGAATATATGAGTAGAATGCATCAACCCGTTCTTCCTAACATTCCAAACATTCATATGTGTGCATCGTAACGTCATTATAGAATACGAGTGTGGAAGAGCAAGTTGGTTTGTTCTGTCATGCCTGTCGTGCCTTGGCATAGATCGACTTGTTTTGATGGGCCATAAATACTTCGACAAAGATTGTTCATGAGAGCCAGACTGCTAACTTAAACAATGACTTCTTCCGTTAATTTCTCGTAAAACAAAAGCTTCGAATTCTTGTTCTTCAAAATAGCTGTGGTAGTTTAACGAGGTAAGTCTCCAAGGTCAACTAATTGTTATTGTTTACGTTTGTTAATTAAAATCTATGTCGATATTTGTTGTCTATGTAAAATCTATGTCGATATCAGTTGTCAGATGTCAAAAATTGACAGATTCACGCTCATTCGGATTTACCCTAATTTGAGTAAAGCTAACCCCAAGCAAAGCTAAAACATAGAAATACGAACTGCTCACAATTGGATAACCGAGTCCATACCCAAATTTGCGGTTTAACCACATTTTTTTTTTTTGATTTTTGGTTAGTTCTACTCATTGTTAAACAATGTAGTTTTTGTGGAAATTGGGTAAAATATCAAAATGAAGAAATACCTTAGGCTGCTATTGTTTTTTATTATGTTCATATACATAAATGGACTACTATACATTCATAATATTTATATGTATATACATTTATACAAACAGCGAGAGAGTTGGTCAGCAGGATAAACGAAGGGTAGCTCTCCTGAAGCAGCTCATCCTCGGCAACATTCATCACGGTTTCCAGAACCTGGTGCTGGTGCGCATCGTTCACGCATGCATTAGCCATCAGTCCGATCAGCTCGAACCTTCTCTGCTGGAAGCGGTTGATTAGCTTTTTCTGATCAAACCTCGGATCAAACACCCTCACCACGTCGTCCATCAACTGTGACATGTCAAAGCTTTCATCCAGGCATCTGTAAACAAATAGATCCTGGATGACACAAAATAGACGCACTCACAAACGATCTTTTCTACGTGATTTCGAACGATTTGGGAGCTGGATATGCTTCCGGAACAAATCGAAAATCTCCTCATTAGTTTTCAGAGAGCAATCGGATGCTTCGATGCTGTTCACTGGGATCACTGTTTTCCCTGTAAAACTTTGAAAAAAAAAGTAAAAATTTGGGTCCATTGTACAAACTGTAGACGTATACCAGATCTATGAATAATAGTGTGAGATTTACCCACTCTCAAAAATTGACGTTTCAGCCTGTTTTAGGAAAATAGGTATAAATTACTCAACTTGGGGTAAATCCGAATGAGCGTGTGTCGAAAATTTTCATAATCATGTGAACTCTGGTGCATCTATATGTGATTGAAAGCGATACAGAGCCCCTGGTTTTTACTGCCATGAACACGTTGCAGGTTATGTCTCTGGGTTGCAATTTCAAAAAAAAGAAAAGGAAAATGTATGAGGATTTTTTGCAACGACAAACGATGTAACTGACAAAACTGGTTTTATTACTATCAAATTCAAAACTAGATTCGTTGCTATTTCAACATAAATTACAGTACAGCCAAAAAGAACAAAAATTCCGTATTTGCAACAGAAAAGTCGGTTTGTTTGACTGCGTTCGGTAAAATTTAGTAAACCGATGTTCGATTATCGTAGTTATTCTAAGAATTTGACAGATTGTGCAGTAAGTAAAAAGTTTAACGAGAACTCGTTTGATCCATTTAAAACCGAACAGACTACCGAGCATGGGGCGTCTCACTGAAACCGAGCGAAGCGAATTTCAATCGAGCTGCAGTTAATTCAAAACGATGGATTCCGTTTTAGTACTTAAGATCAATTTTGCAACACAGTCATTACGTCAGTAGCACCGATTTGACATTTGAGTTAAGATGAGCGTTGCTAAATTCAATAGCCTCGCATTTTCTGTCATGCTGATTCATATCGATTAGCAGCGAATTTTAAATTGATGCAGTTGCTTTCAGGAACTGATATTGATTTCAACAAATAAATTTGATCGAATCCATGTGAGCAGACAAAAACTCGGTTGAAATTCAAACGAGCGCGATATTATTTTCTTAGTGATTAAAACCGAACAAACAATGTCAGAAAAAAAGTAAAAAGATTTGAAGTGAAGACAAATCAATTCTAGTAGTAGTGATCTATTAAGTAATTGAATGTTAAAAATATAAGAATAACAATAAAAAAAATATATTAATAAATAGGCATTTACTCTCCGTTTGCCCTCACGCAGCATACACTTCCGTTTGATTCTACTCAGTTATTGAGTAAAATTGTAGTCCTTTCTCTTTTTCTCACACCAAAATGTTACTAAATTTTCGTAATACTTAAGTGGATCTACTCAAAATTGAGTTTATCCACTTTTCACGAAAATTGAGTGACTCAAATAATAATGACTTAGAAATAATAGTAACTGTAGAAAAAATACAAAGACTGATTAACTTTGGTTTTGTGTACATTTTTTGCAACATTTGAACAGAAATCAAAACTTTTCCTTTCGGGGTTCCCTTCGTGTTAGAAGGTTGATTGAAAATATCAACAAATTCTTAAAACAAACGAAACGAATTCAATATCGCTCACTACTAGCACTACTTTCAGAATGGCAGCGGAGCTTTCAGTATTCTTTTTTTTTTATCAGATTACATAAGAACTTTCAATAACGAATCATATGTTCCAATACAATAAAATTCCATTTTAATTTCATGTTTTGGAAAAGTTGTGCCTTACAAGTTTTTGACATGCAGTTGCGATGAAACATTATTCACGAAAAAGCATCGGTCAACGACTTGTGCCTAAAGGAACGTGAAGTGAGTTTTACAGGTTTCTGTGATTTTCAACTTCGTCACTGAGCGAACAAATCGAGAAGAATTCATTCGAATATCGTATGCAAATTTCATACGATTCCCGAATGCAAAGAAGTTCATATGACGATCGTATAACATTTATTCTCGCAGGAAAAAAAAGTTGCTGTCGAGATCCGAATCGTGAACCTCGGGATCCAGAGCCGAGCCAAAATCACACGGGACTACACACGCTATATAAGTGATGTCGATTGAAAGTGTATAAGAGGCATTTTTTTCCCGACAAATGTAACAGTAATAATTTTATACGATTTCGTATGGAATGAGTCTTGGACCCTTGCTTTGTGGTTCATATTTCCGATCGTACGAAAATCGTACATATAATTTTCGGAGTATTGTGGTATTGTCCCCGCACTGAAAACAGCCGATATGGTGTTATAATGCCTTTTCTAAACCGATGGTTGTCATTTGGCAGCATAATTAATCATCAATTAAAGAGAGATTTGAGCAATAAAAAATGAAAAAAGTGCCATTAAATTATTAAGGCCTGTGCCAACAAATAATGTAGTGATCAGCATTAAAAAATTAGGAATGAGCAATAAAGATGAGAAAAGATCTTCGGATAATCTAATTGTGACCGGTAAATCTGTCAAATAAAGCAACAGCTATTAGTATATGTGCAATTAAATATGGCAGTATTTCCGCCAAATTATGTAATTTGAGCACTAAACTATTCGCATATGTCTTTTAATTTTGTTAGATTTTCCCATAAAAACAGTAAAATGAGCAATGGATATTTATTTATCCATTGCTCATTTTACTGTTTTTATGGGAAAATCAACAAAATTAAAAGACATATGCGAATAGTTTAGTGCTCAAATTACATAATTTGGCGGAAATACTGCCATATTTAATTGCACATATACTAATAGCTGTTGCTTTATTTGATAGATTTACCGGTCACAATTAGATTATCCGAAGATCTTTTCTCATCTTTTATTGCTCATTCCTAATTTTTAATGCTGATCACACTATTATTGGCACGAAGCCTTAATAATTTAGTGGCACTTTTTCATTTTTGGTGCTTTTTCTGAATTACTAAGTGCAGGTAAATATTTTAGCCGTTGTCATTTTGGGTTTCGAAATGGTGTGTGAATTGATTTTTCGTTTTTGGCATTGATTTTTGATTTTTGTATACAGGGTTTTTTGGGACTGGGGAGAGTTCTTCTGATTGTTTAAGAAGCCTTTTCTCTCTGGAAGGAGGGGCTCTCAGAACTAATCAAGCAAGTCGAACCAAATTTGAAATGTTCGGGTTTTTGAAGGCAAAAATGTTTCTATGGTGGGTCATGACCCCTTTCTATTTTGTAAGGGGATGAAGGGGGGAGGGGTGTTGTCATACAAAGGAAACACGGATTTCTGAAAAACTCGAGAACTAATCAAGCAATTGGAACCAAATTTGGCATGTGGAGGGTTCTGAAAGCAATGATTTTATAATGGTCTGAGACCCCTCCCTCTCTGGAAGAGAGAGATCTCATACAAATGAAACTCAAATTTGATCCGAACAGCAGAATTATCCAGTTTACTAAAACACAAAACGTGTATGTCGCGGGTAAGAAGCATGTTCTGATATAAGTTTGAATGAAAACATGAACGTGCCAGCTCTATAAAAGTTTCATTCATTAAGTTACAAGCGTAACAGCGCTTGCATCGGGTTCAGCTTGTTTATTATATTTCTACTGTAGGTACCAAGACTTTATATCTCCTGGAAAGGTTTATACGCTTTTATTTTATAAGCTTATAAGAAGGGTCGTGAATTAAGATTAAAATGACCTTTTAGTTGTGTTCAGTTTTTATGGTAAAAATACGGTAAAAATGTATTATCCAATATCGTATTTGAATGATCTAAACTCACCGTCTGTGGGGCCATGTTTTTCCAAACGAAAACGTAATTATTTCTCTTATTGATCTCTCAATAAATAGTACATTTATTTCCAAATATTTGAAGCAATGCAGTCTTTTTTATTATTTTTGCTGCGACGGATCCCTGTGGACCAATGTGAATCCTGATACTGACTAATTCCAGAATTCCAGGAATCAATAATGATTTGGCCCGATTCCATCCAGTTTAAAAAATAGCCAGAAAGTAATTTTCAATTGAACTTGACTTGGATTCACCCTTACCCGTTTTATTATAAAACAAATTTGTAATACATTAGAACCTTTGTTTCTCCTTGAGTGAAGAATTCAAAATACTAATCCAACTGGATAAATTATTAAATCTGATGTCTTTTATGAAGCATTCTGTAAAATAAAACTTTAAAAAAATACCCGAATTTGAGTAAAAAGTAACAATTATATATAAGTAATTAATAACGTTTATCATTCTTCAATACTATAACCTGATATTAGGTTATCTGTGTTAACGCATAATTTAGGTATTTGCACTTTTGGGCGATTATCGGTACTTTTTAATGATCTTTAAGTATTCTCATCTTGGCGTGCAGAGTATTTGACAGTATCTCGTACACTGAAAAATAATTACTCGAGTCGAAGGTAGGACTAACAAAACTATTCGTTGCTTTCTGCTACGAAACTGATTTGTATACTTTAAGTAGTTACCTTCGTATTTAACGCCGCACGCACAACTGTAAAAAGCACGATTTGTTGACGCAGAAATAACGTTCGTTCATAGTTCGAAAACAATACCAAAAGATACGGATATTTTGTTGACAAATAAAAAGGAAACGTCTCTCTGGTGGTTGTAGGAATGATTGACAGATCTTTTATATTGACTCAAAATGTTATTTAAAAAAAAACCGCGCTGCCACGGGGAATTGTTTCAATGTTTCTGACATGGGTTTTGATCCAACATTTATGACAAGAGCTGTTATTGAATCTCTGGTTGATCTTACTAGTCCATGGTGACTCGTGAGAAGTTACATGATTAATGAGAATGAGCTCAGAACTGTTGGCAGCGCTTTTATTTTGTTGTAGGGATAAATCAATTATTCCCGCCCATCGCAGCAGACACACTAATTTAGAAGCAGCAATTTACTGGTCTTCACAAAATCCATTTCGTGCATTTTTCAAAACTAGATAATGATAGCTTTTCACCCGATGATGAATGTTTCATATAATTTACGACACATTTTTTCTATGTACAAAATCCATGTTTACGACACGAGTGAAAGCTTATTTATGAAAATAAATTTTCAGTGTAACAAACGGAATAGTAATGTTTACGTAATTATTTCCAAAAATAATATGAGTTTTGAGTGAGAAATAAAAAATTCGAAGGCCCAAACGGAACTTTGTTATAGATTTAGTTATATAAGTTGAGCATACATACTGAAAGAATTAGAGGGGTTTTTCTAATATATTGACTATATTGACTCATTTTAAACCACTTGTTGATATACCATTAAAAAAACTCAGCATGAGTTTGACCGACGGCGAGACCGATTTTGATTCGACGGCGCACCGGTTGATTTTCATCGGCGGCGGTGTGGCGTGATGGCGCACAAGTTTATTTTTCGAGCGAACCCATAATCTGGCCCGACCGGAATACGGAAAACACCAGAACAACCAAGCCCGTTACATCTGCCGAACCGCAAGAACACATCAAACGTCCGCAGTTACAAACCGTAGAATTACCTTCCATAAATGCAGTAGGGCTCATTTAACGATTTAAATCCCCCAACCCCCCTCCTACCCCGATCGTTAAGCCACAATGAAGAGCCTTCGCACAAGGTTGAGAGCAGCCTCTACTACAATATTCATCGCTCATTGTTAACAACCTTGTTTGCCGGTCTGCGGCATCCCCAGAATGTTGATGCGGGATTTGCAGCTCATAAATTACTTAAAATTACTAATTAATTGCTCCAGCTTGCAACGGGTCTCCACATCCACTGACCCCTCCGGGGGGGTTGAACGAAGATATTGTGTTTCAATGTGTCAGCTCCGAAAATTCCCACCCAATAATGAATGGTGGACAGCCGACCGACAGGCGGCGTTGGATGGTTGTTATGCTTACGGTCCTGAACGGGATATGATGGGATGTTGGCAGCAAATGCTGAAACAGCTCATTTGTGCCCATCTTGTCGAATGACGGTGCGTGCGCTATTAATTACGCCTATTTACCTCAATTAATTTCTCATTCATCAGAAATCCTTCCGCGAAATTCTGAACCGGAGGAATCAAATTGCCCAAGCAGAAGGAAGCCAGGCCAATCAGGAACGATTTGGCATCAGATTACTCGAGGATTCGACGCTAATCACCCCGGCGTTGGATGTGTGATTTGCGCTTCCGGGTATTTCATTTGGCATTACAATTTGCCGCTGTGATGAAACGATTAAGAGTTTCAATTTCCATCATTACACATCATGATGAGTTCACTGGAAATATGAACGTTTCACCACTTCATGCAGTAGGTCTGATTAGCAATAGCTCTGAATTGCAACTGTCCTGATAGAATTGATCAAACATTTCACCATTGTGGCAAGTTGAAAAGGGCACTTCTGTGGTCCGGGTCGGGTCACTCATCAATTGCACTGACGCAGTTGATCTGTTGAAAGCTTTACTGTCGTCTGGCGGAATGTGTCAATCTACATGGGGATAGCGTTTGATGGGGGTTGAAAAAAATAAAACTACACACATTCTGTGACATCCGGCCGGGTTGAAAGGTCGAGTGCGGTTAATCCCGGAGTGGATCCATGGTGGAATGCTGGAAACTTGTACGTTTTGAAATGGTGGCACAAACAACAACGGTGGTGGTTTTTCGGGATGGATATTGGAACGGCACGTACTACATGCCATGACAGTCAGTCAAATGATTTAGGTATTTATTCGTGAGGCGGTTCTTTTTTTTTTTTATTTGAATTGCCCTAGAGCAACTTTCCGATTATTGTTCGGTTTACGCTCCGATGGTCCACTGAAATGTGTCGCTGCCATTGACAGATGACTGACGACCGCAAAACTTCTGCATTTGCACGTTGATTGCCACTCTTCGGGACTGCACAAAATGGCATTTGATAGCCGGGTTTTGTATTCTGAAATGGCGGTATTTGCAATTGGATACTGGGGCGGTTCGGTGAGCTTTAATCTTTTGAGGTCAAACAGAAACAACTGAATGAAACATGTTATGAGTACAAGATGGTTTCGCATGTTTATTACTTCTACTATTGATTTCCGTGTAATTACCGGTTATTGGTTAAGAAGGTCGAAGTAAGTTGGCAGAGTCATGTAGAGCAGCAGATTTCCGGAAGTTCAGAATCAAGTATGTCTTCAGTGAAATTTGGTTTATAATCCGGTGAATAGAGAAATTGTGGCCCATTCCACCACAATGCATTATTTCTTAACAAATCAAGAAGTTGACCCCGAGAAACTGGTGCAGTTTTTTGGACGGACACACTTCTGAGCGGATTTGCTTCACTGTTTTTGCCATCACGGTTAGAGTTCGAGTTATAGAGCTGTCAAATTTTGTCTGCTGACTCATGGGTTACTCTGATTGATTGAGCATGGGTAGTTTTGTCAGTGCGGGTGAAAGTAAAGCTATGAAGAATCAGCCATTTTGTCCATTTTTTTAATGCACAGAAATCCGGTAAATTTTTTACAGATATCTGTAATATTTTACCGAAATCCGTTAAATCGGATTACCGAACAATCAGCTGTAGAGAATTCGGTAAAACTTTACAGATTTCTGTAAAATAATCTAAGTGTGTATAGTTGTTACAAAAGCTAACTGGGCTATGTAATGCTACGATACATACTCAACATACTACATACAACTAACTCATTGAATATCTTAAAATAACAGCAGTTATTATGAGATAATCTTTGGATGTTCTAGGTTATTCAAACTATCCTGGAATTTAAAACTTAAAATCTACAGCTGTATTTGTAGCTTCTTGGGCTAAGCAAAGTGACAATATGTATTTGACAAAATCACATGAGTCCTCTGGAAGGTCAACAAATATTATGAGATATCGTTCCAAGTCAGAAAAAGTGCTCTTGAGTTAAGAGTTTGGGATCTATTGGCGTAAAATTAGCTTTATAACCTATGAAAGGTGATGATATGCATTCAAATACATTCAGTGAATTTTCTGAAAGGTCAACAGTCACTATCAGGCTATCTTGGGATGTTCAAGTTTATAAAAATTGAGTTCAGAATATAAGATTTATAGTAGTCATCGTAGTTTTTTGAGCTAAGCCAAGCAACGAGAAATATTCAAACATGTTCAATGAGTTAGCTTGGCATAGAATATCCTAAGAATATCTCATAATGTCTGTTGGGTCTACTAGGATACTCATTGAATATGTTCGGATACATACATAACATTGTATAGCGGAAAAAGCTACTGTTACAACTGTAGATCTTAAGTTCTGGACTCCACGACCTCTCAAAAAAATATTTCCTACTTTTTTCAATCATTTCGATTTTAGTGAGCACCAAATCAATCAGAATACACCAAATTGCTTGTAAAGGGTGTTCTGATCAAAATTTGGTCAAACAGTGTGTGAGTCGATCATAGTTTTTATTAATAAGTCAAATTCTTTTTCTTTTTCAAGCTCAGTTAATACAGAATGCAGGAGAAATCGGGCCTTCCGTTCAACACCTGCCATAAGATTGTGTTCAGTCTCCTTATCCACTTTATTCGCCGTAGATCGCCAGTTTGTCTTGAACTGTTTCTCGCTCACAACAGTTTTTTGAGTCTTCTTAAGGTTCCGCTTCACGATGGCCCAATATTGTTCGATTGGGCGGAGCTTTGGCGTGTTGAGAGGGTTCTTGTCTTTGGGCACCACTTGATCGTTGTTGGCAGCATACCACTCCATGGCCTTTTTTTCGTAATGGCAAGATGCCATGTCCGGCCAAAATAGAACGGAACAATTGTGTCGCTCCAAGAAGGGTAATAGACGTTTTTGTAGGCACTCGCTCAGATGAATTTCGTGGTTGACGGTTGCGTTCGCAATGCAAACGTTGCCACAAATACAGATGGCCTGCCACACCAGATATTTCTTCGTGAACTCCGTCTGGTTGCCGTATAACATTCCTGCGCAGGAAGCTGTTTAAAGTCTGCCCTGACGTAAGTTTCATCGTCCTGTCCCACGCAATCAAACTTCGTCAACATCGTCGTGTACAACTTTCACGATCGTGCATTGGCCGACGTGTTTTGTTTATCGTCGCGATTTGGAGTCACCACTTTTTTGTAAGTCGATAGTCCATGCCCTTTTAAGCTCTATCCACGGTTGAAGGTGCCACTCCCAGTTTCTTTGCGACATCTTGGAAGGAGAGATTGGGGTTCCGCTCGAAACAGCGGGCAACTCTTTTTGTCGTTGCTGTGGCCGCCGGCTTTCGATGTCCCCCCGATCCAGCTTTCCTGGCTGTCGACAAACGTTCACCGAACACTTTTAATACGTTGGTAATAGTTGATTTAGCCACATTCAACAATTTTGCCAACTTGGCGTGAAAGTAGTTTGGATTTTCACCATGCACGAGCAAAATTTAGATGCGTTGCTTCTCTTCCTTCGATGACATTTTGGTAACTGAAGTGCTAATCTCAAAATCAAAATAGAGGCATGATCGGGCTTCCCAAGCCTTTTTGCTAAAGTCAGTTTAAACTGCATCGACTGTCTTTGTGTGGATCGAACAATCGCTTGCTACTGTTCGTTCGGTATGCCACCCGAAAAGTTTGGCAACAGAACACGCATGCATGAAAGAATGCTGTATAGTAACAGTCGATGCTACGCTAGGTTTGCTGAAACCACCACACTCTTAACGTAGTAAGCCGAATGGGATGTTACTTTTCCGTTTTGTCATGTCTTCTGTGCCGTAAATTCTTTCGCTGGGATAGCAAAGGCCCAGATCGTAGTAACATGTGCAGAAGGTGTGGCCGCACTAGCCACAAGGCGCGGGATTGCAAAGGTCCCCCAAATGCTTGATGTGCGCCGGGAAACCGGACGATAAGCACGGCATGGGGGGGGCAAGTGCCCAGCCGCTAAGGGTATACCAACGAGCCAACCGTAATGCAGGTAACCCAACTAAACCTGAACCATTGTGAGGTTGCCCAGCAACTGCTGTGTAAGACAGTTCGCCATTATTTCCGACCCATACCGCATCCCACTCGGCAACGGGAACTGGTTTGCGGATAGGGCTAATATGCCGGCATTATGAACGACGGGCAAGTACCTGGTTCAGGAGGTTGTGTCTACCACAAACGAAGGCTTTGCGGTTGTAAAAGTGAATGGAGTATTCTTCTGCAGCTGCTACGCACCGCCAAGATGGTCGATCGAACAGTTTACCAATATGCTAGATCGGATGACAAGGGAGCTAACTGGCCTGACCCCGTTGGTAATAGCGGGGGACTTCAACGCTTGGACGCTCGAGTGGGGGAGACGCCTTACCAACCCTAGGGGCCAAATACTTCTGGAGGCCTTGGCTAGGCTCAACGTAGACCTAGCCAATGTGGGTACCAAGAGTACCTACCATAGAAACGGAGCAGAATCGATCATCGATATAACATTCAGCAGTCCTGGGCTGATAAGCAATTGGAGGGTGGATGATGGCTACACCCATAGCGACCACTTGGCGGTTCGATATTGTATCGTCCACAATACAAGGCATCGTGCGGAAGGAGGAGCATCCACTCCATTCGCCCGCAAATGGAGGACGTCCTACTTTGATGTAGAGACTTTTAACGAGGCCTTTAAAGAGGGACTTTTAGAGAGGGAACGGAATTTACACGAAACCCAGGATCCTTGCGGCGAACGACTCGTTATGACACTTACACGAGCGTGCGATGCGACCATGCCGAGGGAAGTCAAACCGAGGAATGGAAGATCGCCGGTGTATTGGTGGACAGAGTCGATTGCCGACCTCCGAAGAACATGCCTCCACGCAAGACGGAGGGTGCAGAGAGTGCCGTCAGACGCCGAGAGAATCAAGCGTAGAGGGGCGCTAGTCGTCGCGAAGGCCGCACTAAAGAGGGAGATAAAGGCCAGCAAGCGAGCCTGCCTCGAGGGTCTGTGTCAGAGGGCCAATGTGAACCCGTGGGGTGACGCCTATCGGGTAGTAATGGCCAAAACCAGAGGATCGGCGGCTCCAACCGAGCGTTCATCAGAGCTGCTGCAGGTGATCGTTGGGGGACTCTTTCCGAGCCACGATCCGAGTTCATGACCCCCTTCCCCCCGCCGTAGATTTGTCACATAACCAGCGTTCCAGTATGCCAGACCTTAACGCTGTCATAGCGACGTAAGGGTGGACGGCTCAACCGAACACCCGAGACCACGTGGGCATTGACAACTGCACAACGGCACAACAACGATTAGGCGACGGTGACGAATGAGGAATAGGCCATCCCTTATTTTGAAAAATTTGGCCAAGTCATGAATTCCACCTCTTAAAATGTTCGTCTTGACTAGAAAACAAACATACTTAAATTTGAAGACCGTACGTTGACGTTTAGTGCTCCCACGCTCCAGCATGCATCCAGCACGCTACTGTAGTATATGGTCCATAGGTCCCGCATCTGCACCTCAGAGTGATCTCAAGTTGATGGGGAATCTTAATGATCTCGAAACCTTTCACATGGACGCCACTAGTGTTCGCAGAAAATACTCAGGCCATTCGAGTTATTTAAGCAAGGAGCTTGTCGAACTGTCTGTGTTCGACACTGGTTTATCAGAACGAGAGAATCTTGTCCACTGGTCACCCTTGACGTGAGAAACGCGTTCAATAGAGCCAGTTGGGTGGCTATCGCCGACTCGCTCCAACGCCTTCAGGTTCCTGGGTATCTGTACAAGATTCTCGGAAGCTACTTCCAGAATCACGTACTGGTATACAATACAAAAGGCAGGCCAGAAGAAACGTGCCCAGATCACCGCAGGCGTCCCAAAAAGTTTGATCCTGGGTCCGGTGTTATGGAACACGATGTAAGACGAGGTACTGCGGATTGAGTTCCCGAGCGGGGTGAAGATAGTCGAGCTCGCGGACGACATCACCCTGGAGATATGTAGTGGATTCTTCGAAGAGGTCGAGTAACGGGCTCACACTCCATCGGCATTGTGGAGAGATGGATGAGCCCACCATAAGACTGAGGTCATGGTGGTGCTAATCGAAAGCAACATACGACGATCAGTGCAGGTCACTACACAACCGCATCGATGAGGTCTTTGAGGTATCTTGGGGTCATGATTGACGATAAGCTGTCCTTTATCAGTTACGTAGATTACGCCTGCAAGAATGCCTCAATGGCTATATCGGCATTATCCCGCATGATGTCGAAAAGCTCGGCGGTGCAAGGAAGTAAGCGTAAACTCCTGGCCAGTGTCACTCTGTCCATACTTAGGTACGGCGGGCCGGCATGGATCACCTCCATGAGCATGAAGAGCTACGGTAGTAGGCTAGAGAGTATGCACACTGCTTATATACCTAAGAGTGTTTAGTGCATATCGAACGGTATCACGCGACGCGGTCTGCGTCCTAGGGGGGATGATGCCAATAGGCATTGTCATAAAAAAAGACGTAGAGTGCTTCGAACAACGTGGAACAAGAGGTATTTGGAAGACCACTAGAGCCGCATCCATGGGTAACTGGCAAAGCAAATGGAACAACTCCACCAAAGGTCGGTGGACCCATTGACTAATCGTGGTATTAACCGGGTGGGTTGGTAGGCGACACGGTGAAGTGAACTTCCTCTTAACGCAGATTTTTTCAGGCCACGGCTGTTTTAGGCAATACCTGCACAAATATGGGCATGCACAGTCCTCCGCAAGCAGCGAGTGCGTGGGAGTTGAGGAAACTGCGGAACATGTATTCTTCGCATGTCCTCGCTTCGACGGTGCGAGATCCCGCATGATTGCCGTAAGCGGTCACGATGCGATTCCGGATAATTTGATCCAAAGAATGTGCCAAGACCGGGACATCTGGGACGCTGTTTGCGAAGCAGCCTCCCAGATCGTCCTTGATCTCCAACCAAAATGACGAAACGACCAAAGGTAGGTCGCAGGGACCACCTAATTACTGAAACCCTAAGTAGTTAGACATAGTGGGTGCTTAACAAGCACAATAGCCCCCTCCCCGAAGTAATACTGAAATGTGGTTCCGAGGAGGGTCCAGGCACTTACTCATGTCGCTGGTTTTTTTCAACACGAATTGATTTTTTTTCTTTTCAGGTAGAACTCTTTTTTATTCCATGATTATGCCATATTATTCCATGAGTGAAACTTGAAAAGAATATGTAAAATAAGATTTCAAAATGATTTCAGTGTGTTTACTTTGATTTTAACCAAATAAATGAAAAAAATTAAAACAAATATGTCGTCAGCAGTCCTCGCTCGTGTGCCGCAGGAGTACCATTTATATAGCATTTTGTTCCTTGATACGCATCAAAACATGAATTTCATGATTTTGTGATCAATTCACGCCTAAGCATTCATAAGTCCGAAAAGAAAAGAGGCATGCTTTTAGTTAAGATTACCCCTTTGGAATGATAAGGTTTGTTTAAAACCTCTGTTGAAAAAATATGTGCGTTATAGTGCGTTTTTCATATTTTATTTGAAGATCATTATTTTTCAAAATGATATACAAAAAAGTTATAGTAAAAACACTCATTTTTTACTGATTTAAAGCAAAAAAATAACTCTATCATGGTCGAATGCAGAGCTAGAAAAATGTTGTGTTGAACAAAACTGCTTGAAGTTACATTCCCTACAAACTTGCCTTTGACATCACTCTTCTATTGTGTTTCGTTCAAAAGATAGCAACAGCGCCGCCCTAGCGAAAGTTTTCTAACTACGAAACTATCACCACAAGATGGACAACATTTTTAAGTACAACTTTGTACAAGACACCATTGTTCGGAAACGTAACCCTTAGGAGTTATTAATTTCGCCGTGAAAAAAAAAGCTTTTTCCGATCACTGTGCGCCCGTGCATTTCAACCCCCCTGGGCTACTAGATCGATCAGTTGAGAATTCATTCTCTCAGTCTGTCAGAATTCCTCCATGCCTTGCATGAACGGAAAAAAAATCCCCGCAAAACAAATGAATTCGCGATTGTCAAACCGACTTTGACCTCTTGATTTGCATCCGTGATGTGTACAAACCCGTTTTACTCGTTCAGTTCGCTGCCAGCGATCGCACCGCAATGCTCATTTATCAGTTTGTAGTGCTTTTCTGTTGCGGATTCTGCCTTTTCAACCGCGCTGCTGTGCAAGGTTGGTAGAACGTTGTCTGTTTTGAATTGGTGAGATTGTTTTCAATTCAACCTAATTCTACTTTAACCACTACAGGGCGTCGAGTAGCTGAAAAAAGTAAGTCCTATTCACTCGTATGTCCATTTAGGCTACTTTAACCGGTTCCATTGCAGAATGTCTGGAATACATCGAACAAAACACGCAGCAATCGTTCGGAGGAACGCTCAGCCTGAATCCGGAAGTGATAAAAGTGAAGGCTGCCAACTGTTCCACGTCCGTCGATTTGATCATCAATGGCGTTGAGGCTTTGGTTGGTGAATTTCCCCACCAGGCCCTGCTCGGTAAACCGAAGAACAATTCGGAAGAAGTGGAATACTTCTGTGGAGGGTCGCTGATCAGTGAGCGATTTGTTCTCACCGCTGCCCACTGCTATAAACCGACGGTTGTTCGTTTGGGTGAACACAATCTTACGGACTCAGACGGAAACGAGATTGACTTTGAGGTATCCAACTACATTCGGCATCCGAAATTTACCATTAGTAAAGCTTACTTCGACATAGCGTTGGTGGAATTATCGAGCGAGGTGGATTTTTTCCCAGACATACGTCCCGCTTGCCTCTGGACGAGTGATCCGTTCAACTATAGCACCGTGGTGGCAACCGGTTTTGGAGCGACGGCGGATGGTGAGTGTCTAGTTTAGAGGTTGAGAATAATAGGTCGCGTTGAAACAAAATCCAGTAACTCCTACACAGGTCCAAAATCTACGGTTCTGATGAAGGTCCGGCTCAGTGTGATGAGCAAGTCAAAATGCGAGTCAAAATTTGTCGGCTACAGGAAACTTGGTAACGGCGTAATGGATGAGCAATTGTGCGTCGGAAGTCAGGAAGGAGGAAGGGATACCTGCAACGGTGACTCCGGCGGACCAATTCAGGTGGCCACGGATCTGGACACCTGCGCCTACTATGTGGCAGGAATAACCTCATTTGGAGCTGCATGTGGCATTGGGACGAGTGAATCGGTGTACACAAAGGTGGCCAGCTATGTTGATTGGATCGAGCAGCACGTTTGGCCCGATGAGTGGAACGAAAGCCGTTACCTAGGATCACAACCTGCCGTAGATAGTTATCAGGATAAGATGGCATCAAATCGTGATGAGGTGGAGAATAGCTATCGAATATACTTTCCTGGAAGTTATTAGTTCTTTTGTCTTTTCAAATTCTGTTAACTGTTAGTGCTCGTTAGGTCTGTGTTATGCATACTTCCCAAAGAATGAATGATAATTGATAGAAAGGGCGATTGAACGGGACATATTTTCAATAAAATATTGAAGATTAAATTTGATCTTAGAAGAATCTCTATGTTGTTTTTTTTTACTATGGCGTTGTTTTTTATACTGAGGTACAAATTAAAAAAATCGAATTGCGGCTCAATATCAGTCGTTTCTCCCAAAACTTTCAAAAAATTATCAGCAATCGTTTGACAACATTTCTTCGCATCGAGGAAATGGTTGATTTCGGGCCACATACTATTGGAAAAATTCATAAATGTCTTGTCTTAAAATATATATATATTCAAAGAATATTACATTTTATAATAAAAATGGCTTACATACTCAATTCACCTCAGCAGAATGTCAAACAACCGATCAACTCGGCAGTTACTTTTGCTGATATCCCTGTTTAATTTTTGTTTGTTAGTTGAGTATCAGTTAATGCAATGCCAAAATGATCGGCTGTTGGCAAGGACCTGGCAACCCTATCCTATTAACTACCGTTTGACAGTATGTACCGTATCGCGGGCCTTATGAGTTGTTCAGACTTTAAGCTTGTAACATAATAAAAGTATCTACAAGGAAAATGTCATCAAGGTTTTTTTCCGTAATGGCAAGATGCCAAATCCGGCCAAAATAAAACGGAACTATTGTGTCGCTTCAGTAAAGGCATTAGATGTTTTTGTAAGCACTAGCTCAGATAAATTTCCTGGTTGACGGTTCCGGTCGCAATGTAAATGTTGCTCTTCAAGCCACAGGTACAGATGCCCTGCCACACCAGCGTTGCCAGGTGGATTTATACAATATCGGAATTGCTTATCAAAAAATATCGGTATTTATCGGTATAAAGTAAAATTCAGATTTTTTTCAAGTGAACTATAGTTTAATTTTGATACAAGATTACAATATATTTTGGCGATCATTTTTCTTCTATTTTCAAATTTTATATGAACAAAGTTTGACGTAAACATAAAAAATAAAATTAAAAATGCATTAGCCATTTTTTTTTATTTTTACCATCTCGAGGTTGAATATGTATACTTTGAATTAATATACTTTACAATATATATTTTTTAGAATACACATTTCTTAAGATGTTATTAAGATAACACAAATCATGTATAGCGATAAGGTTTTGAGCCAACTCCCGTTGTGCTAAGCACATCCCTTAATTTTTTTAATAGATTTTAACACAAAAACGGATTAATTCTAGTGTATAGCGCTTCCAATTTTATACACTTTTCCATACATACCACTGGATTTGTTAGTCACGAAAAGCTAAGATATGATCGATTATTCATCACTGCTTCTTGAGCGCATAGTGTATTTGATATTTTTGATTTTTTTGCTTGATAGAACGACGAAGTAGCGCTCTACCCTTGCTCTACCCTATCAATAAACTGATAATTATTTTTGAAAATATTAAAATTTTCTCATATTAAAAAGCATAAATGTATAAAGTATTGTTGCTTGTTAATATAGGACTAACGAGTCTATTTTGCTTAAAATTACAACCTGTCTTCATTTGTTAACGCATTTAATATCATAATTAAATTCGATAGTTTTATCACAGACATACAACCATAACACTCCAAATTTGTTCATCGTACGTGCATTTAAGACAAATTCAAATGTTTCTCGCGTTGAGTTTCAAACGGGCGAACTGCATAAAGCGATTTCTCTTCTTTGATCCGAAAATAATTGATAACTACAGGTAAACGAGTTGGCATATCCGTTGCGATAAAGGATAACTCCGTCTTGCAGGTTAAATACTGAAACTTGCTTTGACTAAGATATTAGCCAAAAATCGACTAAGAGAAATTGAATTGCATTTACCTCCATATGAAACTCAAAGCGATGTTTGATAGTTGGCATTTAATTCCCTTGCGTTAGACGTACAAGAAATGTTAAATGTATTGTGGCTATCTGTGGTTTTATTAAATTATACGAAAAAATATGCCATTGGCTAAAGGAAAACTTGAAACTTAACACTAATGAAATGTTACTGAATGACTGAGTGAAGCTTTTTTATTCTTTTCTTTTGTTTTTTTTTTTTTATTCAAATCTGGTGCAGTTTAAATTGAGAAAATATTTTCGGAACAATAATTAATTAGGGGTAAGAAATCTGAAAAAACACGCTGATGAATAATAAACCAAATATAATGTTGAAATAACTTTCATTAAAAATCGGTATTTATCGGTATAAAAATTTGGAAATCGGTATTTTCAGAGCCCTTGTCGGTATATCGGTATTGAGAATAAAAATCGGTATAAATACCGATAAATCGGTATACCTGGCAACGCTGTGCCACACTAGATATTTCTTCGCGAACGTTGACAGTTTAATGTGCCAAAGAAGCATGATGCTACACGCACACATCTTCAAAATGAGGGATGTGCAAATGATGAAAGGATTTGCGTCTAGTTTAAGTCGACCAAATTTTTATTGAAACAACCTTTAAGGCAGTGCCTGTTTCTTCAACAATTCTGTTCACTTTGAGTATATTTGCAGACTTATATTTGTCTATACCTACTCAGTTTTTCAACATCCAATTCATTTGGAAAAGTAACAATTTGACTGCATTTTCTGTAGATCACACTATCGCATATTTTTTATTGGTTTAAACCGAACGTATGTCTGTAAACTCAGTATGGGAGCCCATTTCGCTCACTCACTCAGTCTATTAGTGACTCCACTTTTTACGAAACTGATTCGCAGTTTCCATGCGACTGAGTAACCTTTCATATTGAGTTCAATTTCTGGCTGAGAACCTAAACGGAGGAAAGAATGAGATTGAGATGATCGGGTGATCAGGATGACTTTAAGATCATTCAGTTGGATAAATTCGGCAAAGACAGTAAATGTTGTGAGGTAAGCGAAGTGAGCACGATAGTAACGTAATTCATGGATATGACATTTAACAGATCAAGTAATATCAATGGTTTTTCATTATGTGTTGAAGAGCTCAGCATGAATTCTTTTTTGAATTAGGTTTTAAAATGTAAATATCCTCGTACCAGTCAAAAATATACTTAGAAAATATACTTCCGGAAATCGTTACGTGCTTAACCATAATAATGCGTCTACAGAACAAACAATAAGATGGTGAATATTACCCTAATTTGAACCCAAATTTCAATGTCTCGCCAGGAAACGTGTAAAACATAGTAAATTGTCGCCGTCGGTTAGGTGGGAAGTTATTATTATAATTGGTTGATCATTCATAACATTGAAGGGAATTAGAATTAGAATGTGTTCAATGACCACTGTTCAAGGCTGCAGAATGTCAGCAATAAAAAATAACATTATAATAGTGGGTGTCTGCGAAATTATTGTACCACTTACAATTGTTCACAACTTCTCAAGAAAAAGACAAAAAATAACCATATAACCATTATTTCGGTGTGATTTTACATCAATCTGTAATGCAAAAGTGGGTTTGGAATGGTATCGAATAAATAACTCAAGTTTTGAGCTCAAAATCAGCAATTTGTCGAATTTTTCAAAGTCAAAAATGTGTAAAACAATCGAGAAATCCTGGGCGATTATAGTGCAGCATCAAAAAGAAGACCTTGTAGTGCTATAAATAAAGTATAGACGGAAGTCAAGTTCCATAACGCTTGGAAGGAATCGCCCAGTACCATTGATTATCTCGTGCAAAATTTATAAAATGGAATTAGGATGAAAGTGCCTTTATTTACTTATGATAAATAACTAAAAGTCAAACTAACGTCTTCAAGTTCCTAATACATCACAGATCATATTCTTCAAATTTGTCCTAATTCGATTGACGGGAGATTTTCAACGATACTTTTTGTATGGTGCAAGCATTTCATGGACACCCTTTATTTAAGCAATATGAATAAAAAAAAAGTATTTTGCCATTTTCTTTTCTGTTGCAAACATAGAAGTTTTATAAAACTAAAATTACGTTTCATCTTTTGCTGTTTCGGAAAAAAGGCGGGAACAGCATTCTTGTGCAAGATTTTTGCCGCTGATTCTAAAGGCATCTTCCGGTTGTAACAAATTTGACTGTTTTATGAAATACTGGCATGGATTTGCTGACCTGTTAGAACCAAAATTTTACGAATCCAATTTTTTGCGAGAGCGTTTACTGGAAATCTAAACGAATATTTATTTAAACTGTGGTCTATGTTATTTGATTTGTATGTATTTGAAACACTAGATACAATTTTTACACTACTAATCGCCAAAATATCGGCGAAAAACCGCTCAACTGCTTTGATCTTCTGTTTCTTATTCGAAATTTGCACTTGAAAAAAAAACTCCTCAAACGAATCTTGCTTCCGCAATCAAGCAGCTACTCGATCAGAATTTTTAAATTTTTAATCAGCTTGTTTATTAATTGAGCTCAGGTGTCTGCAACACTTTGCGGAGCTGATGTTCAATATTGTTATTAACAATGTTTTTTTTCCCCTTTATTATCGAGATTTTCAACCCTGGGTTGGTTTATCTCACGCCTTTTAGGTATTTTCGTAACTTGTCCGGGGATGAGATTTGAACTCGTGACTGTGACATGAGAGGTATGGATGTTAACCACAATGTCGGGGTCACCCTCTTGTGTTATTTTTTGATTTTAGTAAAGTGAGGTGCTAATTACTCGTAGCTTGAGGTTAATGAGTCACATATTCGTTTGGAAGGGGCTAGGCAAGTAACTTATTTCAGGTATTGATCGCTGCTCATCTACCAAATCCTCGGTCCCTGTAGTCCGTTTCAGGAACTAAGCCGTATATAGGTTACTACAGCTTGCTGGGCAGGTAACACGAAAACAATACTACATCAGATTGATACAAGTACAGCTACAGTTCATCAGAAGTGTCAAGGATTCGTTCTAATATTAACGTAATGCAATTTTTGGAAGTTTTCAACTTCCTCTCAGATTCATTGGATATAATACACCGCGCAACTGTCGTAGTGTTCACAAAATGTAACGTGGTGTAATACTTTTGATACGAATAACCGTGGCTGAGTAAACGCCGCTCGGTGGAAAGCCGCGTGAAATATTTATTTTAATATTTCTGGAGTAATTCATGTTAAGGGCCTGGAAGCCATTGGTAAACAATGAATTTGAATGTCGATTTCTCTTAAATCTTAAATCACTCTCATGAAAAGAAAGCAGCATCTGGTTATCAAGAATGTTAGTTCTACCAACAATCAATATGCAACTAGCGATTTGAAATTGTTTCACTGTTGTAGAACCCCTTGATTCGAAATACACCTTAAAGACAGCACCTTGCTATACATATTTGCGCCTTTGTTTTGATTTGCTGTGTTATTTTGACAGATATTTGAGAGTGTGTTCGTGTGAGTTCATTACTAGGGGCGCATTTTTGAGCTTGGGACCGATGTGCTAGTACTGACTGAGCCAAGAAAAAAATCGTTTGTGTATGGGACCTACTGGTCTTAGAGTTAGTCTATGGTTCTACACTCTTGGAAAATATCTTGTATATTTGAATCTTCTTGGATGCACATAAAAGGAGCGGCCCGTAAGACAGAACTTTGCGTCTGTTCTTAAATTTACCGTACCATGAAAACTCAACATGATAACATACATGACATAACTTAAAAGTAAGTTGACACAAAATTATATTTTTCAAATATGGTCAATAATAATGCAAGAACGAATCATTCACCATACCCGTTTTGATCTCTAGAATCTAGTTCTACACAGATAAAAAGAAACATTGAATTTTCTGCGTTATCTAATGCACATAAAGGGAACGCTAGATTTGCCAGAGAATAATGGGATATTTCATGTAAATTTAAGCCAGATAACGCCTGAACCCAGCCTGTTGTATGAAAGATTGCCAATATTGTTGTATGGCACATGAAAAGTTGCAAACAATTTCGCTGTTTACGCCTCCTTTAGCTTGGATCTAAACGAAGGGATATTTTACACGCTTGTTAAAATTAATTATTTTTTTCTGTGTAGTTATCAGAAAAATTCAATACTCTGTAACCGAATTTAATCAAACAAAAGGTTCTTGAAGGCCGTTTCAATGCATTACAAAAGTGGTGAAAATCAGCGCAATGATATCTTGTAGGATTACGTTTGTTCTTTCATCTCCTAATGCTTGAGAACATTTAAATTAAATTAGTGCAAACCCCGGTCGTTGACCATCGTCAAAATATATTTTAAGGATACTAGAAGTTGACATTATTCTCAGATTGATGAACACTGTGTGCTACGCTGCGTTTATAGTTTGTAAGTCTGCATTGCCTTAATTAGCCAGGAATGAAATTTAGTATTTTTCAATATCCTATTTAACATGGGGACTCGTTGTAAAGTCTATAATGGAAGAGAACAAACTTTAACTTGTAACATGTAAGCGTGAAACCGATTGCCATTGGCGGAGCTAGACAATTAGTCTGGAGGGGGCCTGGAGGGGGCCTACCCGAAGCATTTTTTCGTTTTAAGGAATATTGAAAAGAGCGACGAAAGTGGCGTAATTGTTGGGGACATGTTATTTTAATTGTTACATTAAAACAAGTTTCATCGAATAATTAGGTCTATTCTGCGCCTCGTCAAGATGCCTTAAAAGAATCGAGTGTGGTGAATATATATATCTCGTACTATCCCGTGTGGATCAAATGGAGAATGGAGGTTACTGTAGTCACCTTACTCGATTCTCTTAAGGCATCTCGACTCACCGAGGTGCAGAACAGACCTGACTCAATATAGAGTTAAGTTTGAACTAAATATCTTAAAACTTCAAAGAACAACATCGAGTCAATGAACATTTTAAATTTACATCAACGGTTTGGATAACGCGTTATAAATCTACAAAATTGTGTCAGTTGATACTGATTCTTTCACAACTTCCTTCAGCTTCTTAACGTATTCTCTTTTCTGTTGGTTTTGCTCTTCAATTACCATTTAAAGCTTTTCGTGTTAATTTCTAGAAGACAAAGATTGCTTGTGAAGAAAATATTTTTCGAAGAATTTCTTATGCAACGCAGTATTGTCAAGAGCTTTTATTTTCTCGCCTAGTTTTCTTCAATTGTTGAAAAGAGTGCAAATGAATTTTGGAATCGGAATTCTCAGTGTTCTGAAAGAACAGTTGAGAAATAAATATGTTGTCAATATAATATCAATCCTTTGGTTTTCGTATCATAAGTGATACTTTCAAATTAAGCGTTTTGATAAGCAGCTATTAGCTTAAATTTGCTCCTTGCAGAAAAGTCTGAAAATACCTGGGGCATGGTGTTCCTAATAACCCGTGGTCAGGGGTTCTAATATTTATTTTTAAAATAACTATCAAAATGAACTTAACAAAATGGGAAAACCTGGAACCTGTTCCACGACTATGTTTTCCTTAAAAAACTCAAACCTATCTTTTATTTTTTCATATTTCATTTTGTTCATTTGTCCAGATTGTACGAAATTCTGAAAATCAATTGTTACATAAACTGAAAATGCAATCTTTCTAAATTTAGCAATTTTACTTCTCGAATTGGGCTAATTGAATTTATCTTCAGTCAAAATAGCACTGAATAAAAAAAAGTAATTTCAAAATTCAGATTTTTTTTTCAACCATTCAATGGAATTCGATTTAAGTTTCTGATTAAATAACTATATGAAAGTTCTGTGCGCAAATCATCAACGAAGGTTGCTTTAAAGTGGAATACTATGAAAAATACAATGCAAATGAATAACTCATAGGGAGCTAAGAGTCTAAAGAGAGTTCAAAAAAATTGAAGGACATTTCCAAGGATTTCATACAAATCTATTGAGAACTTCACGGCAGTTCGAAAGAAAGATCTATGGGTAATTTGAGGTTATACTTAAAAGTATTCCAGAGGATCGAAATTCCATGAAAATATTCCGAAAATTTGTGAAGGTATGGCAAAAGAATGTTAACAACTACAGTATAAGCGAAAATAACAAATGCACTGTTTTGAATTTTAAAATTTTAAAGTTTCTGTACAGTCTTCAAAATGGCATCAGATTCGCCTTTTTAGAATGTTTGGCAAAATATTGATAACAAATAATTTAAAATTGAAAAGCTCTACAAGAATGAATTCTTTGGCAAAATAGTTCATTCTTATGAAATATACTACTTTTTAAAAGAAAATAAATGTTTTTAAAATTTTCTAAGATGTTGGCTCGGATCTGATTTTGAATACTTTGAAGCACAGTTTATTAATTCATCACAATTTGAAATTCAGGTTAATTCTGTTGTCTAGACATAGAGAATGTCAAATACGACAGATTTTTTTTTATGAAAACTGAAGATTTATTTGATATTTTCCACCACTGTATACTTGTAACTATTCCAGCAAAAAATAGAACCTTTTGATTGAAAATCAAATCTTTTAAAGAAATCTTAAGTCTAGCTGTAAGACAATTGTTATAATCAATGCGAAATGAATTTTGATAAAGTCTTACATACAGGCTCATTATGCAGTCTATATCGACAACTAGTGGTACTGAAGTCAACCCCAACAAATGTTATGATTACAGGATTGAATTATTTGAATTCAGATTTTTTTAGAACTAAGGCGTTTGGCTTTTGATAAGCAGTATTTCGAAGCAAATGAAGCAGTATTTTGAAGCAAAAAAAACATAATTAGTACTGTATTTATTCAATGATGGGGTTTCCGCCAAAACATGCTGTTAAGAGGATCAGCATACAATACCTTACCGGCTTTCTTTATGAGGTTGTTAAGTAAACAACGATGAGAAAAACATTACTGGTAAAAATGAGAAGTTGTGTTTTCAAAAACCTCTAATTGGAATTTGGTTTCCATCACAAGTTGTCTTTGGGGAGTGAAAACAGAGATTTCACATCGCTAGAACGATTCTGTGCCATTGGCGGTATTTGAGCACGGTCAAGCACGTTTGCTGCGAAATACTGCTTAATAAAAGCCTTACGCTCAATTTCAAACTAATTCTATTCAATTTCATAACATGTCAAGTGCTTTGGGACCTATCGATATCATCTCTTCACATCTTTGGTTCTAGCAAAAATTGCTGTTCATTAGTAGGATCCCATAATGCTGGGCAAATATTTCCAATTTCAAAACATTTTAACAGACGCAAACTCTCGAGCGAAGTGGATGTAATGTTGATATATCGGAATTCTTGTGGATCTAATTGTCGTTAACTATGGTTTTCTTGATATGTGTACCGAATTTTCATCATATAAGGTACAGTGAGGTAAGTGAAAAGTGTGTGGAAGAGGGTATGGAGCAAAGTACAAAAACAAATTACACTGGGAAAAAACCCTACAATTCCTTAGAGATTATGAATAGTGTTTCATTCAAAATTAGAAATACATAAGAAAAAATTCTGGGGGGGGGCCTACAGAATTCTGGAGGGGGCCTGGCCCCCTAGGCACACCAGTAGTTACGCCAATGCCGATTGCGTTCAAAATAGGTTTGATGTTGTTTCAAAAACCAAATACAACGATCATGTAAATTTCAGGCTTGCAAGTGTAAGTAACAAGTAACAATGGCAATTTTTCAACGCATTATGGACTTGGATTTGAGGTTATGAAGTATATTATACAAGCTGTTGTAAATGTAGCAGCTTGAACGTGATTTTGAGTGTGACTGTATTTATTATTTTGGGATTCAAGGTAGGATTTAACAATAAATCAAATCGATCATACATTCATTGAGTCATATTTTTCTTTCAGTCTTCAAGTATTTTCGTGTAACAAGGATTACATCGCTCGTAATATTCATTATTTTTAAAAGTGTAGCATATGGAGTAGTTGTATATAGTGGAATTTTCGTGATTCGTGAGAGATCAACGTTTAAAGTCATTGTTTACAAATGGCTTTGAGGCCCTAATCATGAATTACTCGAGATTTAAATCACATTGAAGTTATACCGTGAAAATTAAAATAGACTCTTTTGATATGGTACGCTTGTTTGTTGTTTTACAACCACTCATGACGCAACAAAAACATGCTGCTACGAAAAGAAAAATCGATGCATCTGCCAGGGACGATCCCAATGTTTACGTTGCGGGGCGACATCTACGATTTCTAGACAAAATCGACCAAAGGTTGAAAGTAACAATTGAAAACAATGACTTCAAATGTAAATTTCATGGAAATGCCAGGTTACTGACATCTATATCCATTTCCGACGGGAAGGTTATAACTCCCTGTATCTGTTTCTGGTGCTATTTTGTTCGTGGTAGCATTGGTGCATTGGTGTCATTGTTTACAAAAGTTACTTCCGAATTTTTCACTATTTTGTCTAGATTTGCATGTCGTTACACGAAACTAAGCTCATCTGTCAAGATGCTCAGGGGTTGCTCGAGATATACTAGTTTGAAAACTACCTTACTCCCGTTACACGCACATTTCAAATTCCATAACATTCACAGAAATCCCTAGCAGTTCCTAATTCCGCTCACTTCCACCACAAAACTGCCGCCGTAAGATAGAAAATAGCAACCTAATAAGCGGCACTACTTACCATTCTCCTTCCACTCTCGACGCCGTAGTCTCCGACTATCGAATCCAGCTTTTTGTTTGCTTTCCGACCTATAATCGTTGTCATCGTCGCCATCGTTGAGGCAGGGGCCCAGCCAAGTCGGTTGAGGGTAGAACAATGATAGAGGAATTATTACCTAATAATGTGTCTTTTCTTTCTAAGGAATCGACGGTAATGGACGGGGTTTAAGAAGGTTCATTAGATTTTCATTTAGACATACCGACCGCACGATGATGATGATGACGATGAAGAAGTTGAATGGAAAAGTGATAAGTAGATTCGCTTTTATCGATCTCCTCTCTCAGCACCCCGGGGAAAAGCTAATATTGATTGTCATCGACACTTCACTTGTGTCAACCTAAAGTCTGTGGCAATTAGGTGGGTTAAGGTGAAGCTGGCATGAAACTTCATAAACTCACACTCTGAAGCACACCCGACACACGTTCGCCTTAAGGCTGCGAAGGCATGCTCGTCTGGATAAGGAAACTTTCCCAGAAGACGCTTTGTTTGGATTTCGGCGAGGGAGAATAATGAAGTCGAAATATTTATACGGCGAATCTCGTTTTAAATCACAATTTGCACCCAACCAACAAGGCGGTACAAAGGGAAACTTCGAGAACATGTTGCCATTCCGGGGAAATGATTATTCCATTCAATTCATCATTTCGCAGAGAAATAATACAAAAAAAAATAGTAGTCAAAGAATCGTATGTAAATATAACGAAGGGAAACCGTTAACGATGGCGGCTGCGGCAGTCAAATAAACGAATTAATGAGAATCAGCGACACCTCTTCCTCACTGACTGAGTCGCGATCGGTTTGGCGGGAAATCAATAATTTGAAAAGAACGGGAATCGCGGGATCGTTTTCCCTTTTATTTAATTTCCAAACCTCCGAAAAAGGAAGCCCCGGAGGCTTCACCTTCATCGCGGTTGACGCGAGTGAAAGAAATTGGGAAAACGACGCGACGCGACCTTCTCGGATGCTGAGAGGTACGAAGCCGAACCAAAAAAAAAAACACAAAAATGAGTGGAATTGAAAATGATAGCTGGCTAGAAGCACCGCTTGCTGCGTTGGATTGAATTGGGGAAGGAGCAAAGTCAACCAGGCGGGGCAAGGAAAGGAGTGATGATCGGTGTGAAATGAAAATTTATTTTAAAATTTACATTTAAATTACCTTTTGATCGATTGTTATAAAGTGATTCGGTTGTCAATATTGTCGTAGGCGCTGGTATTTCTGCATTCAAATCAGATAGACGGGAAAGAGAGAGAAGAGAAACAAATGGAAATTGAGTGTGGTTACAGTGAATATTGGTTATCGATTTTCTCAGCGAAATTGGTTGAACTTGACAATTATTATTTTTTGTGGGAGCACGTTTTCCGATCTGGGAAAATTAAAGGTGCAAACATGTATGATTATTTTTCAAAGAAACAACATGACATCGTTAGAATTGAAAACCAGTTTTGCATACAAAGTTGAATTTATCTAAATAAAAATGTTTTCACTTGATTAGTATGAAAAGTCAATCTCTTTTCAATGTGCAAAATCTTTACGTCCGACTACGATCGAAGTAGACCACGAGCATTAATAAGATAAATTTACGTCTGATTTCAATATTAAGACGAGTCTTGGACGAAAATCTTGGACAAAAGCAGCAGAGAAGTCTGAATAGATCCTTATGGCTGGAGTAAACTCAAAAGTTCGTAGTTGCTTCATGCAGCCTAATTAAGTAACTGTAACTAGTTCTAAGATGACTAATAAATTTCCAAATACATTTCACAATTAAATGAATAAAAAAAGTGCATCTTGGATTGAACAAACAGCAAACTTGTGTTTTTCCAAATTTAATCTGTACAGATTTTGTCGCGAACAAGCCTTACGTGATATTTTTAACTGTAAATGGTAATTTTGCATGCCATCACATAAAAGTAAATCATGACACATGAAATCAATTTCTCTAAAGGTTCTAATCGTTAACAGAATTTTAGATATGTTCTTTGCTATATTTGATTTTAGATAGTCACACTTTACTAAGCGTTTAAAATTTTTTTATAAGGAAGCTGATATGGGTTGAATACAACAATATATGTTGAAAGAAGGATTACGGTACCTATTTTTTTTGTTGGCAAAATGCAAATTTGTTTAGATCAATTTATTATTTTTAATTCGTGCGTTAAAATAACAAAGCTTCACGTCAACTGAATCAAATGATCTGCAGCTGAAGAGCACTCCAGTTGTCCTGAATTCTTATGAGTTTGTGAATTTGGCTTCAAAAAAAAATTCAAAAACATAATTTTAATTTATCACAGGACGATCTTAGTCCCAGAAAAGAGTTGTTCGTCTTTTGGAAATTATGATCTTCAAGTGGTTGGGACGAAAATACAAGCTTCTTCACAATCTCAAGAGATGTTAATGGCTTTTTCTCAGACTGCGCGTGATAAAAGCACTAACGTACAATAAAAATAATCGACACGTTATTTCAACGTGAAATTTCACTTAACTTTGGAACACGTATCAAAATCTTCTTCATTAAAATTAAATGAACATTATGCGCCAGTGAATTGTACGTAAAAAAATACGTAACATGTGATTTCCACGTAGAATGTGGATTCACGTGGAAATTGCGTAGCTCTTACGTGAATTTCACATGCTTATTACTGGTTTCGGCAGTGGACGAATATTAGGGGCGTTTCACGTGGAAAAAACGTGTCGATTTTTCTGAGTGTAAGTAGTTATAGAGCAGTACCAGGCGAAACTGGCCAGAAAATGTCGATATTTGACACGAGCCGCTTGGATTTGAACGAAATTTCACAAACATATTAGGTATAACAGAATACGTATTTTGACATAAGGATATATTGTTTGGGCTCAAGAGTAACTTTTGAGAAGGGATTATGTTTTTTTTTGTTGATACTACAGTCTTAGGAAAACAGTAACTTGGATATCGTTCGTTTTAGAGAAAAAGGTGTCTGAGAAGAAAGGACAGGATAAAAAATATACATTGAAAAACAAATTGGTGCACATGAAAAAATCATAATTAAAACTTTAATTTTTTTCTTTCCATTATTATCGAGATTTTCATGTTAGTTCATCTCCCGTCGTAGTAGCTCAAATATCTTTTTGTGTGTTTTCATAACTTGTCCGTAGATGAGATTCGAACTTGTGACTTTCGCGTGAGAGGTATGTGTGTTAACTAGTACGCGGCCTCCCCTTAAAATATAAATTTCCAAATAACGCAATTTTTTTGTTATTGCGATGGTAAAGTTTGATCAAAAAAGCCATTGTGAAAAAGGTACTAGTAACATGAACAAAAACTTTTAAATTTTTTTCCTAATAGCAACTTTTGGAAGATTTTCAAAAAAATAATTTATGCTTTTAAATGCAAAATTGTAATTTAACATCAAATTTCTAATTGAAATGAACAAACAATGATCTCCCTAAAGGTAACCGTTTTCGAGATGTTTTTAATTTAATTTCATGAGTGGCTAAAAATTTGAGAAACACATCCATTCCATAAGTTATTCGAGATGGTCCATAGTAAGCAAAATGATGATTATCTTACCTCATTATCGTTTTGTTTTGTGTCACAAGAGGACTACGAGCAAGGGTTAGAAGAACTACAAACCACATAACCAACAAGCAAAATTAGTTCCAGTAACCCAGAAGTATCATTGTTTAGTACCTATTTCTGATAATAAGATTGCTGCTCAATCTAAAGACGAAGTTAGCTTTCATGATGTTTATTAACGAAAGAACAAGTAATAAATTTTATATTATAACAAAGAAAATATTTAAAACAATACTTTGTATGCATGAAAACAGGAAATAACTTTCTTATCAACATGCAACCCTAGGCGTGAACAACAATTTCTGCTAGACTCTCTGGTTCTAGCAGAACTTGCTGTCCACTCCTAGAGTTGCATGTTGACAAGAACGATATTTCCTATTTTGACACAATATAATTGATGACGTGCTTCATGCACCAAAAAAAACCATGATAAGTAAAAGGTTAATACTATTTATATTTTAAACAATGGAAAGAACCAGGTGCAGAATGCGAATATAGCTAGAAAGATAAATTTTCATCCTAAGTTTGAAGTTTCTTTTAGTGTGAATGAGAACTAGGGTGGTCCTAATTTTTAGAAAAATAAAAAATCTAACTTTTTTATTTGCAGTAATAAAGGCATATATTGTTCAAAATAGTTGTGGAATAAATAATTTCAAGCAACTTTGATGTTAGAATTTTTTCTGTGCCTTTTGATATGACCGAATTAGAGCATTTTTTCCAGTGTCCCTACAGAAAAACAGTTTTTTGCTCCAACTTTTTTTATTTCAAATATACCAACAACGTTGTCTTTAGATGATTTTTAAAACTTAAAAAGATAAAAGTTTTGACGTGTAAATCGTACTTTAATTGTTATGTTATGTATTCTCCGTGCGTGGAGTAACGAGTATGGTGTAGAAGGAGATATTCGCTCATCACCACGAGGCACCAAGCGTGCACATTAAAGTTTTTGCTAGAATGATAGATATGAAGAGAAAGTGTTGGAAATTCCGTCATTGAACGGCAGGTTGGAAATCGAACAGATGTTTAAAAATTTGAGCGAAAGGGCATGTGTCTGGTGGTACTTGAGACATAGACGTCATCCTTTCCCTAACATCTTACAACTTTTGAAACATCTGTTCGATTTCCTACCTGCTGTACAATGACGGAATTTTCAACACTTTTCCTTCATATCTATCATTCTAGCAAAGCAACATTATTAGTGCACTCTTGGTGCCTCGTAATTGATGTGTAAATCTTGCCGATGTCTCTTAACGTTAACGTAATTAACGATAAAGTTACGCCCTTTTCAAATGCGTTGTATTAGTTTTCAGACATATAAAGCAGCAATAATAATAGCAGCAATATGCAATAATAAAAATACTCTCAAATTTTGTTAGGAATATTTTTTTGGTTTGCCTTAACTAGAAAAACCAACATTTGAAAAATGCCTATTTTGTTTACAAAAACCATAATAACTTTTGTTTGACATACGATAACGATAATTTCAGCACACTAAAAGTTGTAACCTCTATGTGTTAGCCCCAATGTGAAAACAACTTTGCTGAAAAATTTGGAATTAAAAAGTTACAGCAAAACAACTGATTTTTATAGGGAAACCCTGAGTTACTTAGGAAAAAATGAGCTTATTCGGTCATATCAAAAGGTACAGGAAAAATTATACCATCAAATTTGATTAAAATTATTTATTCTACCACTTGTCCCAAAAATGTATGCCTTTGTTTCTGCAAATAAAAAAATGAGGTTTTCGATTTTTCTGACAATATGGACAATATGGAAGCGCCTTGTTGTTAGAAACAACTTTCTGCAAGACAATTTTGCTCCAAAACTTTAAACTTGAGCTAAAAATGTATCTTTCCAGCTAAATTCGCATTCTGGACCACCATGCACTGAGCATTGTCAAAGTAAAAAAAACACAAGGGAGGTAAACATATAATACATTATCTGAAAGTAGCAAACATGGTTCTTTAAACTTTGACCTATTTTATTCTTCAGATTCTGGTAATTTATTCGCGTTTTATAGAAGTTCTTTTTCACATTTTTGTTAACGTTTAGCTAAAAATCACATCGAAACAACTATAAAGGTTGACCAAAAGCTGGGTTTACTTTTCGGGTTTTGAGATTAATAACAATAATGATCAAGTTATCAGTCCAATCATGTGAAAGTCAAGGAAAAAATTGTTGGATTATCCATGTTAGTGTAAAACAACATAGCTTTGTTGATGAAACATCTCGAATAACTTTTGAATAGGACGTGTTTCTTAAATGTTTTGTAACTTATGAAATTAAATTCAAAATGTCTCGAGAACGGTTACATCTAGGGAGATCATTAATCAATTTGAAATTTGGTGTAGAAGTATACATTGGCATTGAAAAGTACTTTTGATAAACATAAATTAATTTTATAAAAAATCTTCCAAAAACTGCTGGGAGGATTTTTTTTCACAAGTTTTTGTGCATATTTTTCTTGCCTTCAAAACAATGATTTATGTCCAAATTTTAGAATTTTGATTAAAAAAAAATTTGGAATTCGAATTTTCAGTTATAAATTGATTTTTTCATGTAGAAACAGTTTTCTTATAAGTGTTTATTTTTTGTTTTATTGACATTATGATTGACATTCCATTTCTTCTCAGACACCTTTTCTGTAAAACGAACGATTTCCGAGTTACTGCTCTTCTAAAATTGTTGTATCAAAAACACACAAGCCCTTCTCAAAAGTTACTTTCGTATCAAAACGACTGTCTCTCAAACCACACACTTACACTTTTATTCCGAACACGTTTGCAAAGTTTCGGCCAAATCTAACGTATTAAAGTTTTGTCATTACCTGATTTGGCGTGGAACCGCTCAATACTGTTTGCGTTGTCACAGAAGGTTTGCCTTCTCGACATTCAAAAGTTCAAGAAAATGATTATCTCTTTCTTTGTTCAACACTTTCTCCTCATAGCTTTAATTCTAATGTTTACTCTTGGGGCCTCATGGTGATGAGCGAACATCTCCACGGAATAACATTCTAGACAAAATAGTCAAATGGTCGAAAGTAACATTTGTAAACAATGACTTCTAGCGTATTTTGCTGGAATCTGCTTGCTCCCACAAACAAAATTGCACCACAAATAGATACAGGGAGTTATTACCTTCCCGTCGGTAGTGGATATAGATGTTAGCAACCTGGCATTTCTAGGAAATTTCCGTTTTAAGTCATTGTTTACAATTGTTACTTTCGACCTTTTGACGATTTTGTCTAGCATTAATGTTTTTTGCTAGAATGTTTCTGACGTCCATTGTTCGAGTACTACTGGACACATGCCCTTTCGCTCACTTTCAAACATTTGTTTCATTTCCTACCTGCTATACACTGACGGAACTTTCAATATTTTCTCTTCATATCTATCATTCTAGCAAAAACATTAATGTGCACTCTTGGCGCCTCATGGTGATGAGCGACCATCTCCTTCTACATGCATTTAGTGCTTATATAAGTCAATCATTTAATGCATAGAATTTTTTTTAACACAAGCATTGAAAAATCATTTGGAGTTTAACAGCATCAAGAACCAGTGTGGACGAGGCTAAGTGGAAAAAAATACTTTAAAAAGTGGAAACTATAAACGTAAAGTAAAATCGTATCGAAAGTACAATACTTCTAAACAGGACACACATGATCATATTCATGATCTGGTTAAAAAAAACAGCTAAAGGGCGATACGGTCAAAATTTGGTCAATATCAACTTGACGTATTTCTTTCAATTTTGCATTTTAAAAACCTGAACACCCCTCATTTTGAAAGTGTGAGTGTGTGTAGAATGTTGCTCCTATTTTGATTTTGGAATTCACTCTTCAGTTGTCAAAATGCCGTCCAAGCAAGAAGAGCATCGTATCAAATTTTTGCTCGAGCTTTGCGAAAATCCGAGCTACTCGCACGCAAAGTTGGCAAAATCGCTAAAAGTTGCCAAATCAACCATTACAAATGTAATTAAAGTGTTTGGGGAACGAGATGCCGCAAATAAGCTGGGTGTATCGTCTACAACCGTGCATCGAGCCAAAAAACGAGCCGGACTATCGACTTACAAGAAGGTAGTGACTCCAAATCGCGATGATAAACAAAATACGACGGCCAAAGCGCGATCCCGGAGGCTGTACACGACCATGCTGACGAAGTTTGACTGCGTGGTAATGGACGACGAAACCTACGTCAAAGCCGACTACAAGCAGCTTCCGGGACAGGAGTTTTATACGGCAAAAGTAGGGAAAGGTAGCAGATATTTTCAAGCACACGAAACTGTGCAAAGTTCGCAAAGAAATATCTGGTTTGGTAAGCCATCTGTACCTGTGGCTTGAAAAGCAGCATTTTCATAGCTTCCGGGACTGTCAACCAAGAAATTTACGTGAAAGAGTGTTTGAATAAACGTCTGCTGCCTTTCCTGAAGAAACACGGTTGTTCCGTACTGTTTTGGCCGGATTTGGCATCTTGCCATTACGGTAAAAAGGCCATGGAGTGGTACGCCGCCAACAACGTGCAGGTGGTTCCCAAGGACAAGAACCCTCCCAACACGCCAGAGCTCCGCCCAATTGAGAAATACTGGGCTATTGTCAAGCGGAACCTAAAGAAGACCAAAAAAACTGCTAAGGACGAGCAGCAGTTCAAGGCAAACTGGCTTTCTGCGGCGAAGAAGGTGGACAAGGTGGCTGTACAATTCGGATTTGGAAAAACGGAAGCATAAGTGAATATTTTTCCTGAATTTTATACTAATTGAACTTGAAAAAGAAATTTAATTTGATTTTTTAAATAAACGATTTCACCGATTTACACGCGTTTTCCCTTGACCAAATTTTGACCGTATCACCCTTTACATCCCCACCAGCCAGTTCTACACCTCTAAGTTCATTCGTAGAATCCGAAAATGGAAGCTCTAAAAATTCCCGAACAACTTATAGCTCACACGACCTCTCTTGTGAAGAGTGGAACATTTATTCGATTGATGATTCATTCGCTGAATAATTTGTTCCATGTAGAAACAAAGATGAAAGTTTCTCTTTCTTTCTTCGAAACTGGAGCATGCGACACAACATTTCACAAGCTAAATAAAAATTGCCATTTGCAGCGAAAATTTGACTGTAATTTCAGCGGAATTAAATCTTGTTAGTGTCTACGGCATACACTTCTTTATGATCCAAAGAATGATGCGCCGAAAACGTGAACCGGATTAAACAAACCATCGAAGTGGCGTGAAGGATGGCGCTGAAATTACAGTAAAATATTTTTCTTTCAAACATACAGGTCTTATGTTGAGAGGTCAATCGCATATATGTTTATAGCTCTTTGTTGCATTCATTTTTTCCTAAGACCATCAATAAGAAGAAAAGATGAAGTAGTACTATAAATAAATCCAGAATAATAGCATTAGCAGTGCCAAAACGGGCAATCAAAACTGACAGTTATTTATAAGTGCAATAATATAGTATTCCTAGTGCTATTTACGAGCTGTCACTTCTGCATTATATAAGCACGTTATTTCGCCTTTTTTTGTGTTATATAAGCATTATATCTGTATATAGTGCTTCATAGCATTCACGTGCTGCTTTATATGCAGATATAATGCTGATATAAGACCAGATTTTAGTGCTTAATGGTTACTTGGGAATAGCACAGTCATTCAAACTTACATATCTGCGTGAGTAAAACTCCATAACCGTCAATTTAAAAATCGCCAAATAACAATGAGCAATTTCCAACAAGCAAATCAGTCAGTTTTGTTGCCCCTATATGGTATCTCATTGCACGTCAATAATCTGGAGCGTCGATATGCAGTGCGTGCCATCTTCGCAACATCGTACACAGTGTACATACTGAACGTTTGTGAACGAGCCAAATGGTAACGCTGGCGCTTGAAAGCAATTTGAAAATTTACACTAATTTACAGCGAAACGTCTGTCTATGTTAATAGCCTGGTTTGGCAACCCTGGTGGAATAATATGAAGTGAAAGAAGTTAAAATCGTACAAAAACTTGCCAGTTCTCCAAATAGTCCTGAGTTACGCCAGATCGAAAGATATTGGACTTTAATGAAGCGGGCGCTTACTGTAAAAAGCAGGAGGTTAAAATGCCTGTCTGTCTGTCTGTCTGTCTGTCTGTCTGTCTGTCTGTCTGTCTGTCTGTCTGTCTGTCTGTCTGTCTGTCTGTCTGTCTGTCTGTCTGTCTGAACCTTACCGACTCGAATACTACCAACCCAATCGGTGTGAAATTTTGTATGGAGGGGTTGTGGGGGTTTTTGAATGGAATTTTTTTTTTAAAGTTGTTAGAGATCCCTTCCTTTATCTGGAAGGGATGCCTCTCATACATATGAAACAGAAACTTCTGCATAACTCACGAGCTAATCAAGCAAATGAAACCAAATTTGGCATGTGGACATTTTTGAAGGCAGAAAATGTTTCAACAGTGGTTTGAGTTCCCTCCCCTCTTTAGGAGGGGGATGTTGATCTTTCATACATATGAGTTTTAATTTCTCGATAACTTGAGAGCTAATAAAGCAAATGGAACCAAATTTGGGATGTGAATTGTGGAGGCAACAAATGTTTCTAAGGTGGTTCGAGAACTCCCTCCTTCTTTGGTAGGAGAGGTGGTCTCATAAAAATGAAACACAAATTTAAACCACAAATAAGAATTATCCCTACTGTTATGAACATTTGAATACAGGAGTTTTTGGGACTGGAGAAGATTTTTTTGATGGTTCGAGAACTTATCAACCCAATGGGTCCAAATTTGGCATGCGGGTTTTTTTGAAGGCAGGAGTTTTTCATATAATGAAACACAAATCCCTGCTCTAACTCTGAGAGGACTAATCAAGCAAATGGAATAGAAATTTTGGCCAATCTGGAGAGTTATCGAAGGCACTAAATTTTTACATGTGTCATTTTTGAGAGCCCTCCAGGCTCCGATAAATGTTAGAGCTCTCTCATTATCAAGAATGCGACAAGTTTGAGTTACTCTCAATGCAACTATGCATAAGTAGTTAATCTATGGTTTTGCCAGAGAAAATTACGTTCATACTGCCAAGATACGGCGTAGCTGGAAGATAAACGTTTTGTCTATGACATGCTTCTACACAGAGAGAAGAATCGTGGTGAAAACTAACGATTCGAGGGTGAAATTGAAAAGCAAACGAAAATATTTGTACAAAACTCATTCCTAAAAAAACATAAAACAGTCAGTTATCTTATACCTGTCAATGGTGCTCAAATTTTAAGAAGTTTATAAGGATTTAGTTTTAAACGCTTCGGCAACACCTACCCTTTTGAAAGGTTCATAAAATCGTATTAGTTTAATGCGTATTTTTCATGGTTGGCCAGAAATAATAAAGGAACTACATTGTTGTTGCCATATGTTTGATTATTTCCTTTAGATACAATGAATAACGCATGGCAATTTTCGGACGCTCGTAAAAAAAACTATATACATATAAATATGTACATACATTGCAACAGATTTCAATTTCAACCTTCAGCTCAAAATAAAACAAAATGCTTTTGAGTCTTTTCGAGAAGATCAATTTCATCGCCCAAACCTCTGTCCATAATTCCAACCCGTAATCCCCATGTAGGCTGTCGAGTGTTGAAAAGCATCTCTCATTAAAACATCATCAAGCCCTAAAAGTATAATGTATGCATGTTCTGGTTTACCGCTCTTAATTCGAGTGTTGAAAAAGATTACCATTACAAAAATAAAAGCATTCGGTGTGGGTGTTTTTCACCCCTGCCAATCTACCAACAACAACACAACATCATCAGGATAATTCTTTTGGACGACCACCGTTACGTTGTTCATTTTTTTTTTTTTGCTGGTGTCATGTGATGAGCCAAGCGAGATTGATGGGAAGTGGCTGTTGTTGATCACTCAGCCGAAAATTCATCTCGCTCCCATCATCATCCATCAGGACAGCGAAAATCGATTCGAACTCTAACCCCTCCGAGTTATCATAAAAAAAAATCCCAAATTTCGACTCCTCCCTGATCCGTAAAAATGTAAAAGGTATTCTGTGTACATATTTTTTTTTTCTTCGATCCAAGTTTTAGTTACCGTCCAGCTTGATCAACCCATCCGTTTCGCCTAATGAGTTTTTCGCCACACATCGATACGAGCCGAAGTCCGATGGGCCAACGGTCCTAATTTTCAGCTGCATGTACTTGGTGTAGCCGGTGTTTCGGGACAGGGTTTCGAACTTATCGCCCGTCCGGGAGGTATCTGCAAGAGGAGAGAGATAAAAAAATTAGACTTTTTCGCGCTGAATACACGCTCTTCCGGTACGGTACGGTGAGAGCTCTTGCTAAATTATATCATCGAACAATGCCAGGGCCAATAGTACGGTCCGTGGGGGTTGTTTTCCGATCCAATAAATCTAGCGCAAAACAAGCCAATTACGGTTGCGGTGCGATGTAAAAGATTGATTTACTGTAAATTACCTGTCCCGTGCTTCCCGTGGGTGACACGGATGGGAGGAATCAGCGGGGGAGGGGACTTTGAAACAAGGCCGTCAATTACTGTCCCTGTTGGACGATGAGAGTAATTCTTCAACTAGGGGCTATTAATTGCAGGACATGATTGCGTTGGATCGATGCCAAAAACCAGCTGCCGAAGTTGACTGAGGACAGACATACAACTTGTTTTGTGTATGACTGGCTGCTGTACAATACAATCCGGTTGTTGTTAAGTCGGAACAGTGATGCGGAATCAATGGAAGTTAGCGATGCCAACTGTGGACTGTAGTTAGCATTTCGATAAGGTTGGGAAAATACTGCTTGGATTATTTGTGAACCAAATCAGTTCAATATCACAGAAAAAATAATGAATTTTACCAAGCACGTAAAATGCCCCCTCTTTCAATAACAAGCCAAAAGAAGCGTAAACAACGAAATTGTTTGCAATCTTCTATGCGCCATGCAACAATGGTTGCAATCTTTCATACAACAGCCTAGATTCAGGCGTTATCTGGCCGACGTTTACATGAAATATCCCATTATTTTCTGCCAAATCTAGCATTCCCTTTGTGTGCAATGCTAAAAATTCAATGTTTCATTTTATCTGTGATGTCCATTTAATCACAACATTGACCTAAACGCAAAAATGCAATTCGTCATCATATTAAACACAGAAAAAATGATGAACTCTAACAGATGCGCAAAATTCTTCCAACGTCCAATTGGAAGCCAAAGCAAGCATCAAAAGCAAAAAGAAATACAGACTTGAATTAAGCGACATCTGGTTAAAATTGACATGAATTCCGTGAAGATGTCGTATAAAATTACAAGTTTACCAAAGTACATAATCTAACGGGTGGCAACTAAAATTTTGGAATTGTTTTCTCAAGCTGCCAAAAATAGACAAACATACTCGAAGAATATCTGATTTATTAAAATCAAAGATACATTGTCCATTGTTGGAAAATAAATAAGTGAACAATTGAAAGCTGGCCATAATCGGCTGTTTGGCGAAGCTTCCGTTTGATGTCGGTACAGGAGCGTTAACTTTGCGAATGCATATTTTGATTCTACAAATGAACTGTTTGTAATTCGTGATTTTTCTGGGGTAAGAACCCAAGATGTTCAAAATACCGAAGAAATCTTCGAATTGGGTGACACTGAGGCTGATTTGTCGGGCTGTGTTTTTTTTTTGGGAACGATTGTGTTTTCGGCGTAATGCGATCGCACTTTTTCCAGCGAAAATACATATTGTCCATATGCATGACGTGTTTTTTGTAGAAACGGGATCAAAATGTTCTTCAAACATTCGTTCTGGAACACATTTTAATTGATAGCCAAACTTAAGAGCGTGAACCATAGCTTAGAAATGCCTCTCTTGGAAATGGCAATGCACAGCACCACTTTCTGTTCAAACATATGTTTCAACTTATATTGAGATTCAGCATAACTATCCATGGAATAGTACCGATTGTGTCCAGGATTTTACGTCTTCAAAAGAGAGAACTTACTTTCGTTATCAAAAAAAAAAAAAAAACTGCAACGTACAGTCCCATTGCGTTGTTTGAAATGATGACGCAGGACTACGCAACAATGTACAATGCAATTTTCTTTGAACCATCCCTTTCAGGCCGCATTTTTTTCCAGCTTATGTAATACATGCAACTTGCTGTATTCCGATTGTTTTGGTGCTCAATAACATAGAAACGATAGAAAAAAGTAGGTAATATGTTTTTGAGACGTGTTTGGTCATCCAAACTGTTGTGGAGTGCAGAACTTAAGATCTACAGTTGTAATAGTAGATTTATCTGCTTAACAACGTTATGATACATATTCAAACATAATCAATGCATGCCCTGGATGACCAACAGACATTATGAGATAATCTTGGGATATTCATGCAAACTAACTTAACTTTGTATAGCACACAAAGCTACTGTTACAATTGTAGACCTGAAGTTTTTAAGGAAAGTTGGAATAACCTGAAACTAACAAGGTTATCTTATGATGTCTGTGGACGTTTCAGAATATTAATTGAACTTGTTTGAAAATTTATCTTAGCTTTGTAAAGCCCAAAACGCTACGGTTGCTTCTGTACATTTTAAGTTCTGAACTCATGGTTCTGTTTTTATCACCTTGAACATCCCAAGATACTCTGATAATGACCGGTGAACCTACAGAAGATTCGCTGAACGTGTTTGAATACATATCGTCACCTTTTATTGGTTACAAAGCTACTATTTCGACTACTGTAGACTACTGTAGACGCTAACTTCTGAATTCAACGGCAGTTTTGGTGACCTGGTGAATATCTTATTGTATATGTTTACCTTCCATAAGACTCACTTAATTTGATAAAGTACATATTGTTACTTTGTTCAGTCAAGGAAGCTTCAGTTACAGTTGTAGGTTTTTAGTTTCGAGCTCCAAGATAGTTTGGATAACGTAGAACATCCGAAGATTATTTCATAATGTATGTTGTTCTTGCAAGATATTCAGTGATTAAGTTTCAAAACACATCGTAGCTTTGCATAGCCAAGAAAGCTTTTGTTACAACTGTAGGTCCTACGAACTGATCTCAAGGATAATTTGAATGACCTAGTAGATGTCATATTGCGTTATAATGTTTGTTAACCGTTTAAAATATTTACTGAATATGTTTGAATATTTGTTGTACCTTTGTGTTGCCTAAAAATTACTTTAGCAACTGTAAACCTTAAGTTCTGAAGGCCAGGACAGTTTGGATGACCTAGACCATCGCAAAATATGGTGTGGAAGTAGTTCGCCTAACCGCGATGCACCCTAGAAACGTTTAACTCCCCTATACGGAAAAACGAACTACAGTGGAGGAAGCAGTCGTGACATGGGGAACAGGGACGACCCATGCGTAACCGTTACCGCTAGATGTTCCACCTCCGGTCCTGGCCCTGACTATCTCAAACGGAAGAAGGACCATATGACGCGGGGTTCAGCAGGTATCGTAATCGGTCGGGTAGGGAGATCGCGGACAATCTGGTCTGTGACAAACGTCCCAAACTCTGCTTGGATCCAGGAGTATCTCAATAGAATCAGCGTTAGGTCAGCGAAGCTAACTACTAAAGACCAATATAGTAAGACATAGTGGGTACGTAAAGCACACTAGCCCCCTCTTTGAAGTAATACCGAAAAGTGGTTCAGGAAAGGACCGGGGTTTGGGGCAAGGATGGATTTTTAGTGGGTCGAGGAGTTGGCACCTGAGTTTTTCAGGAGTCTTTCAACAGATTTTCCTTACTAAGCTTACAAAGCCCGGTGTGGCCTCTGCTTTACACAGAATTCGTCTCCATTGTAGTCGGTCCATGGCTGCACCATGTCAGCCTCGCTGACTGCGGAGGGTCATCAGGTCATCATCTACATAATCGATCCACCTTGCTCGTTGCGTGCCTCTTCTTCTTGCACCCGTCGGTTCGTTTTCGAGAACTATTTCCACTGGGCTGTCGTCCGACATTATTATGACATGCCCAGTCCATCGTAGTCGACCAATTTTAGCGATGTGAACGATGGAAGGTTCTCCCAGCAACTGATGCAATTCGTGTAGATGTAGATGGTCAACTTTGTATTTCGGTGAACTTTGTTCGATCTTTGTGTCCTTTAGAGTCCAAAGTAGGCATAATTTCCAGCCATAATGCACCGTTGTGTTTCTCTGCTGATGTCATTATCAGCGGTCATCTCCGTCGATCTAAACTCGTGGTAGGAGGCTAACTTTGTCTTATCGTGAGTCTCTTCCCTTCATGTATTTGTCCAAGCCCAATCCAACCAGCTTCAGCCTTAAGTCTGATGTACGTTCCCGCCATCGTCTCAAAGTTACGTGCTACAATATCAACGTCGACGGCGAAGCCAAATAGCTGAGCAGAATTCCTGAAGATCGTGCCACTCGTGTCTATCCCAGCTCTTCGAATCACACCCTCCAATGCAATGTTAAACAACAAACACCAAAATCCAGTACCTTGCCGTAACCCTCTCCGAGATTCGAAGGGACTGGAGAGTGCCCCTGAGACTCGGACGACACACATCACTCGATCCATCGTTGCTTTGACCAATCGCGTCAGTTTTTCCGGAAATTCATATTCGGGCATAATCTGCCATAGCTGGTCTCGATCGACGTTATATTCGTGACACTTCTTTGTTCGTTTCACGAACTCCACGAACTCCTTTGCAATTGGTGACAGGTGGAATAACATTTGGGAGAGCAACTTGCAGGCAGGGTTTAGTAACGTGATTGCACGATAATTGCAGCAATCCAGATTTTCACCCTTTTTATAGATGGGGCACACTATTCCTTCCATCCAATCCACCGGTGAACATTCCTTCTCCTAAATCTTGGTAATTACCCAGTGCAGCGCCCTGGCCAGTGCTTGATCACCGTATTTTTATACCTCGTTTGGGAGCTGGTCAACTCCTGCAACTTTCTTGTTTTTCATCCGACCAATTTCCTCCTCAAGTTCCTGAGGTTGGGGTTGGGATCATGTCACTTTCTGTGCGTGTTCCTAGATTTATTACCGTGCCACTTTCATTTGCTTTAATATTGCCGATCAGGTGCTCGTTGAAATACTGCTTTCACCTTTCAATCACCTCACACTCTCTTGTGAGAATGTTGCCTTCCAGGTCACTGCACATATCGGCTTGTGATACGTAGCGTTTGCGCGAGCTGTTCAACTTCTCGTAGAATTTGCGTGTCTTGTTAGCACGATACAGTGCTTCCATTGCTTTGCGGTCTCGATCTTTTATCTGGAGCTTTTTTCTTCGAAGAATTTTGTCTGTTCCGTGCCTGTCTGTACCGTTCCACATTCGCTCTCGTACGGTGTTGCAGTATTCTCGCCCGTGCTGTATTCTTCTCCTCTACTAACTGCTTGCATTTTTCAACAAACCAGTCATCTTTCTTTCGATTTCCCAGCAACTATTACAACCTCATATCTTATTTTCTGAACTCAAGGACAGTTTAGATAACGTTTATCATCCCAGTTTATCTCATGATGTTTTTTTTTACGTTCGGATATTTTTACTGAATATGGTTGCATACTTAATGTAGCTTTGTATAGCCCAAAAAGCTATAATTACTACAGTAGAGCTTAAGTTCTGGTTTCAAGGACAGTTGAGATGACCTAGAACATCACAAAATTATAAAATTATGACTGTTGACCTTTCAAAAGGTTCATTTAATATGTTTGAGTACATATCGTAACCTTATGTAGTCTTAAAAGCTACTGTTACATCTGTAGATCTGAAGTTCTGCACCCAAGTACATTTTGGTAGCCAAGAACACAAACGTTACTTTTGAAGAGGGAGCCGTTGCTTCTGACATTTAATACTTGAATGCTGGAAATTTGTAAACCATCCTACGAGACGCCCTGACGAATACAGAGGAGCAAACAACACCAATGCAAATTTTTTTGAGGGAAACAATACTGTTTGGACAACTGTAGCGGAATCAGCAAATGAAAGAAGCTGATAAAGAGAACGAGGAAATCCCGGACAGGAAATGTGTCCGATACTTATTTGGACGTACGAACAGAAGCGAATGAAGAGACGACGTTGGAAACAACTACGGAAGGAGACAAATTGAAGAATAACATTTGCAAATTTGAAGCGAAACAAGAGTAGCCAAAATCATCGGATGATGAAGAAGAAACCCGAATAAAGTGAAGGAAAGTGGTAGAAATGGAAAAAAAAAAGTCGACGAAGAAAAATTAAATACATGAAGCAGAAGAGATTGAAGGAGGCACAACGGAAGAAGTGAAAAAAAATGAACAATTAGAAGATAACATGAAGAGAAGAAATGTTATAAAAGTAGAAACAAAGTGAAGCGGATGACGCGAAGGAAAAAAAATTTGAAGAAGAAAAATAAAATAGCACAGACACAAGAAGTAGAAACACAAATGGAAGAAGAGAAACAGAAGGAAAAAGGCGGAAGATGACAAGTAGCACAAGAAAAGTAAAAATTCAAAGAAGAAGGGAGAGAAAAGGGGGCGGAAAGTTTCAAGAATGGTAAACAGCATGAAAAATTTTAGCAAACTAACGGAAGAATAGAACGAGAAGTATACAGGGTGTCTCAAAATAGGTGTCACTGAAACGAAATGGGATTACAGCAAAACATATCAACCACATCATAGCATATATTTTTCATTTGAAAGATACTTTTTATAGAAATAAAACATATTAATTAAATTCGTATCTCTCGCCATTTTCCTTGATAACTTTGCGCAAACGCTTTGTAAACTAATTGCAGATGGCACGCATGATTTACTGAGGAATTCGGTCCCAAATATCAATCAAATGTTGCTTTAAAACCTTTCGTAGGGCCTATATGTTGCAGTATAGAACCCCAAACAAAGTAGTCAAGTGGATTCAGATCCGGGGAAGATGCAGGCCATTCTTCGCTTGAGATGAAATCGGGTAAATTTTCCGCGCTCCACGCTTGTGTCTTCTTTGCCTTGTGAGCTAGAGATGAGTCCTGTCAGAAACAATATGGTGTATTCCCATACAGCGTTGAAGCATGAGGAAGCAGATGGTTCCTCAAAACCTTCGCGATGTAATATTCAGTGATGATTTTTAAGTTAGGTGCTATGAAAAGAAGTGGAAGTTTTCCTTTTCGTGCAACGGCGCCCTATACCATGATTTTCGATACATTCTGAGAACGTTTTACAGCTAGTTTATCTCTTGGAAAATTGGCAAGACTTTTGCAATACACACTATCATTTTGTTGATTATGGCTGTCCTGAAGGAGGACGAGCATTTCTTCCGAGACTAAAATCTCGTAGTCACCGTGCCGAACCAAAAGATTTCAGTTTCTTTGGACCCTGGCTTGCTTTTGACGCTCCGTCAACCCGCGACCCCGTTGTTTCTTGTACGGCTTGCATTCCGGATCATGTCTGAGGAGCCTGTTCATTGAAGCAGACGACATTTGAAATTGCTTGCTTAATTTACGGCCAGATACGGAATTTCTAGTTTCCTTGAACCGTTTCAACGTACGAAAAACAAAACGCATACTAACTCCGAACTGCTTAATGCTATTGAATATCTGACACGGTCAATGATTTTGCAAATATTATTTTAAAATTTGTTCCCGTGTGGTTTCTGATAAATACAGATAGTAGCACAAGAAAACCGAGCAAAATTCCAAAAAATGCCATGTTCAATTTTCTGTAACATTGTCAATTAACAATATTTTTACCTGAAATATTTCGGCATGGTCAATATCGGGTTCATAAGAGAAATACTCATGTTGGTGCGTCAAAGCTGGCGTAAAAGCTCTAGTCCAAACCACTTGATGGAAATAGTTCATATTTTGTTCACATTATTTCCTATGTATTTTTTGGCTATAGTGAAATTTTAAATATATGATCTAAATTTTTCACAGATATACGGATTTTCGGAATTGGTATGTCCAAAAACGACTTGTTTCACATATGTTATGAAAACTTAAAATTTATAAACTTTATCAACATAGAATTAAGGCCACATAAGGTCTATACATTGGTTATAGCGTTGTAAAATTTTAAGTAAAAATATTGATAATTGACAAAATTACAGAAGGTTGAATTATTATTTAGAATTATTTGAATTAGCTACTGAGTGTGTAAACATACGGAATCACTTATTTATCTTCAGGAATCAGCTGTCAAAATAAAACACTCAAAACGGATTTTAATCAATTCCGCTGTGAAAATTACCCAGCTGAAATAAACCAAGAATGAAAAAATGTGACACCTATTGTGAGACACACTGTGGAATCGGAAAAAGAGTAATTGTAGAAGAGAAATTGAGAATAAGAGTTGAAATCGGAGGAAATGAAGAGGAGATAATTTCGTAAGACACCTTGTGGTGTAGAGTATCATTGAACGAACAAACAATTAATCTCGTTTTTTAATCCGGCAACCCTGATCGCCTGAACCCCGGCAAACCAGATCGAGTTCCTACCGACCAACCTCATGCAACTGAAATTATCGCAACATTGTTTACAGGTTAGAAACAACCCTCCCAATCAATGCAACTTCCAAATGATGCTGGAGTCTTACTCTTCCCCCAACGTTCATTCCAGCGAAAATTAGTTTCGAAAATTCACAACAGCCCGTTCCTCGAATCGAAAGTGCCAAAGTCAATTATTTTAACGGAATGTTGCATTGCATTCATTGGCCAACCCGTTCGAGCAAGTCAGGGCTCGAGACCAGACCAAAAATGTTGATCCCTGTTTGGAGTCCGGGATCAATGTAACCACCATCCAGCACAGGGCTCACGTTTCGACGTGGGCGCAGTGCCAAAACAACCGAATGGCAGCAACAGAAGAGTGGCGTCGCAACACAATGGCATCAATGATTATGACGATGATGATGATGATGATGGTAGGTGCCCGTATAATTTTTGGAACTTGAATGTCTGCTTGGAGCACATGAAGGCGTATCCGGGCTCGTGTTTGGTACGTGTGCAATTCAATAAATAATTCACACACACACACAGACACACCGACAGACGCCAGAAACAGATATTCAATCCGAGCGGAGTATCAGACTGGGTTTGGCTTGTTGACCGCACTGCCGTCACGAAGGTGTCCTGCTCGCGATGCGAATGCTGTCAAACGTGCCTGTTAACATTTGAAGGCGGTGAATTATCATTGCCGAAGGCAACAATTTATTGGAACTGTAGGGTTTGATATGCGTTAAATTGCTTCAAATTGATCGAATTCACTGTTAGAGCGAAAGTCGCAAGTCCACTTTCTAAGCCGAGCCGAGTTTTCAAGTGGTTTGTTAATATTGAAATGCAGTCAACTGACTGTAAGCGGAGAAAATCAAATGACGACGGTCGTGGCTGGACAAAAGGAAAAGTTTCCCCGACTTTGTCACGTTTTCGCTTTGACACGGATACAGGCGTTCGCTGGGACGGGACACAAAAGAATGGAGCAGGACAAAAAATGACGACAGAGCTTCCCTTGTGACTTCGCCACTGACTGGGCTGTTTTTGTTGTAGACCGAAAGGACCTCCTTCGCGCTCAGTTGGCGGGGGGGAAATGAAAAACGATGAATTTTTCGCCCGGATTGGCTGCGGCGGAGGGGAGGGGGGAAGTTAAATAAATTTTGATTGAGTCGCTTTCCAGCCGGGTGAGCATTGAAGTGCGACATCTAATGGAAAACAATTGTCATTTTTTTCTTTCTTGGATGAAGAACCCCTCGCTAAGATTTGGGTAAATGAAACAAAAAACTCAACTGTCAACTTCGGGTCAGTGACGAACGATCAGTTTTTTGTTTGTTTTGTTTGTTTGTTCAGAGCAGAGTGAGGACAAAAAGTTTCGATTGACAGATTTCGGGTGAGACGGGACCCGAGCCTATCTTCCGATACATTGAAAATAGATCATTGGTTTGCGTTGAAATGGAATCGACAAGGGATTTGCTACATTTATCACCGTAGTCTTGACATGTTGGTTTGTGGAATAAATCATTATGACAAGTTGGGGAATACCCATTGAGTTAAATCCGGCATTCGATACTGACCGAAAATCCATGAGTTTAATTTCTCATCAGAAATGTCCATTCTCATTCGACGATTGCAATATATGTTTAATGAAAATTATTAAAAATTCACGTCCAAAAAATGAGCTGGATTTCTCCGAGCTCAGTCGGTTCTCCATTTGAGTTCGAGCACAATTTTAATTCGCCAATAAACCTACAACATTTATCACACACACAAAGGATTTCCCCCCAGGGGGGACGACGAATCGAATAAAAATCGTCGGACCCCAAAAACTGCGAACATTTGCAAGTGCGTTCCGAATTATATGTACTTTTATCTGATAGAATTTTTAACGCGCTGCCGATTGCATCAAACAGATTCTCGATGGCAAGTGGCTTTTCTGGCTGAAGTGGGGGCCGGGCACTCGACCGACAACGCATGCAGTCCGGGGTTGCTTTTTTGCTAATAAATTATTCCCTTTTTCGCAACGAGAGGCCTGGGCGCTTAAATCTCTAACGGGCCCGGGGATTCGAGTTGTTGAAAAATAATTAAAAATAAATAACTTTATCAACACTCCAGCGGCCGCCTCGCCAGCCTCGCCTCGGCCAGTTGGCGGTGTTGATGAATGCTGAAAGCCAATGTGCTGGATTTTTCCGCTCCCACCCACTGCGGAATAATATACTACTTCACGTTAAGTAATAAATAATAGTCGGAATCGCAATATTTCGTTTTTGCAGCGCACAATTGTGACTGCATATTCGATAGATTCAATAAACACCGAATTGCCGGTTTATTATTTGCGATTGTCGTATGCTTGGCTTATTATGTGAGAGGTGAAGTGGCTGCACCGGATGGTTGAATTTAATTTAAAGCCGACTCTGGGAACTCGTCTGTTTTCTGGTGCTTGATTTTTCTCGAGATAGGGTCTTGGATCCGGTTTCCGGCCTATCAATTACAACTTAAAGTATTGTCAATTTCATCTACTAAAGTGATTTGATTAAGTTCGTTTAGCTTTTTGAGAGCTAAGGGATGGGTTATAAACCACGAGTTCTCATATTTGGAATTTTCAGACCTTCGCACAGTGATTCCATTTCATACAAAAGGCAGAAAAAAAGTCTATAAATGGAATTTCCATAGCTAAGTTATGTGTTCCAAGTAATTTTGTTCCGCTGATTTCAAATATGTTGTCTAAATTGTCATATTAGGGCACACTTTTGAGATATGGGCATTTAATGTCCTCCTGAAGTATCCGGGATATCCGATAAAATGGTAAATTCATTTAGCTCGTACTAAAGCATAACGATTATTTTAAAAACCGCTTGTACATAAAATGTAAGTAACAAAGCGATGTGGAGAACAATGTGCGCCTCTAAGTGGCCTTGTTATGGTCTTCCGGAAGTTCCGGAACATTCGCAAAATTTGGTATTGCAGCAATTCGAAACCAAAAAGATGAAGCGGATCTAAGACTTTTGCAATAATAGGTAGGTTTGTTCATTAGGGTGTTCCATTTTTAAATAAGGTGGTCCAAGTAACGATATTAAGGAAATTTATATTTTTCAAAGAATTATGACTGTTCGAGCGTGGAACTCGAATTGCCGGCCACCGAAGGTTTTACTTCCCGCTATTAGCAACAGCGGCGCATCAAACCACGGGAACAAGACGGATCACCAATCGACACCACACTACACTTATCGATATCACTTATCGATGATGAAGGTACAGAAAACTTCGCACCCACGCGTGTTTCGAAACCGATCGACGGTACGTAATGTTGTTACAGTAGGCCTTGTGCTATGAATTTGAATTGGAGAAACTTAAACACTTCTGTTCACTCAGATTTCTTTATTTGCGACAGAACGATATCGAGGGAAAACAATGGTTTGCTACCGGTCACTTCAACTGTTTATTTGGAACTATTGAGGTTTGCATAATAGGGTGGTTTGGAATCTTTAGATGGTTCTTATTGCGTACAGTGAGCAGCATTATTGTTGTGATGGGTTTGATTGGGTGTTTGTTGAATTCATAATTACTTATATCTAAGGCTATATACACATTTACACTATTTACAAAATATTTATATGACCAGTGTACTGATCATTCCGGCCACCTTGAAACAGTCACACTGTTTCAACTCTCTCGGCAGATATTTTCTCTCACGTCTCTCTGCAAACTTCGTTGACTTCGGATGCCGAACACGATGATGTCGGATGTTGGTTTTCGATTTTGAATCACCAGTTGGTTGCTGTCTGAATGAACTCATGCAGCAAACAGCGTACGAGAGGCGAACGAGATCGACGATTTGATGCAGCGGTGAGAGGAGAATGATTTCTGTGAAAGAAAGACCCGGTAGAACGAACGGAGACTAGTAGAGATGTTGGAACGCTAATCACCTGTAAACTATCCAAATATGCGTTGAGACAGTTTCGGACTGCTCTACCGATCTTTGTAGGATCTGCTTACATTTCGGTTGGTTGAACATCGATTTCGGTTGAAACTGGTAGAAGAGCCACCTTGGCAACTGGTCGGACGAGATTCTCCACTGTAGCTGTCTTCAGACTGACTACGCGGACGATTCCGTCTTTGCCTGGATGAAGCTTTGTGATGCGACCCAGAGGCCACTGCGCCGGCGAAAGATTTTCATCTTTGATGACTACGATCCGTCCGAGCTCTAGATTTATCGGAGACTTGCAACCTTTGTTGGCTCGTGTTTGAAGCTGGGCGAGGTACTCTGGATACCACCTTTTCCAGATACATTGAAACAGTTTATTCGTGCGTTGCCACAGCCCTCCGAAGTGTGGAGCGCGTGGTGGAATGAATGTCCACCGAATTTCTTGTTCTGCACACCAGCTGAATATTGTCTCTCTGTCAGCACTATTGATTTTCAACATGTCGTAGATGCGGTGAAGTGAATTTGCTGCTCCCTTGAAAGCAGTTCCATTGTCAGAATGGATTTCCTGGATGCGACCACGACGTGCGACGAAGCGACGGAGAGCGGACAGAAATGCTGGTGTGGAGAGGTCTGATACCAATTCGATATGAACGGCCCTCGTACTGAAGCAAACAAAAATAGCAATGTATGCTTTGGTCGGCGTACGGTTACGCACCGAGGATTTGAGAAATACAGGTCCACAATAATCTACGCCACTGATGGAAAATGGACGAGCCTGTGTGACCCGAGATCTCGGCAGATCGGCAGTGCTTTGCTTGACGAGAATCGGTTTGATGCGGAAACATTTGATGCAATGGTGATAGGTGTAACGCACAAGATCTCGTGCCCCAATAATCCAGTATTTCTGTCGTATGGTTGCTAACATCAGTTGAGGTCCAGCGTGGAGAAGTGTCTTATGGTAATGGTCGGAAAGCAAACGAGCCAGAGGATGTTTGGACGACAGGATTATAGGGTGCTTGCTTGTTTCTGGAACATTAGCGTTCGAAAGTCGACCACCGACTCGAATTAGTCCGTCATTGCTCATAAATGGATGCAACCATTTTAGTGGGGGAGTCTTCACGATTGTTGAGCTACTAAGATCAGCTAATTCCTCTGGAAAAAGTTGTTGTTGAGCCAGTCGGGCCAAGACACGATCGGAAGCTGTGAGATCAGCAGTTGTTAGAAAAGGTGATGCCATGTCAGTGGACTTCCGTACTGCAGCATGAAGTGAATTAATGTACTTGATGCAGTAGGCAATAACTCGACGAAGCTTGATGTACGTAGAGTAGCGGGAGAACAACTGATCAACGAACTGGTTCTCTCCGTGGGCTGATGATACTAGGGTGACCTTGCGCGCTTCTTCAGTGGTTGACAGAGATTCTTCTTCAAGGACTCTCCCATGTGGCCAGTAATTGGAAGGCTGTGACAACCATGCCGGTCCTTTCCACCATCGTGACTGATTTAGAAGCTCGGTAGGTGATAATCCACGAGATAGGTCATCAGCTGGATTTTCACTACCAGCAACGTGTCTCCAGGGATGCCCCTCCGTATTAGACTGGATCGTCGACACTCGGTTCGCGACAAACGTTTTCCAGCGGTTTGGTGATGAACTAAGCCATTGTAGTACAGTAGTGGAGTCTGACCAGAAGAAAACATCAACGTTGAACCTAATCGAGCGTTCTATCTTTTGAAAGAGTCTTGTAGATAGAACTGCTGCGCAGAGTTCTAGTCGAGGAATGGAGTGCTTTGTAGCGATTGGTGCAACCTTTGACTTGGACGTCAGTAGTTGAACGAGAATCCGATTGCTACTTTCGGATCGAACGTAGCAGCATGCCCCGTATGCTGACTCTGATGCATCGGAAAACAAATGCAATTGCATCTTAGGCTCAGTAGCGAATGAGACGAAGCGGGGAATTCGTAAGTCGGATAGAACGTTGAGTGTCGCATGATACGCTTTCCATTCGTTCTGCACCTTTGATGGAAGTGGTCGATCCCACTCGTACGGATGATTGTCGTCTGTTTTCAGCTTCCACAGTCGCTGCATGTGTATCTTTGCAGTCACGATAACAGGACCAACAAGGCCAAGAGGATCGAAAATCTTAGCAATGTAGGAGATCACTTTGCGTTTGGTAAGAATCGGTGCTGCGAGAGGCATCTTAACATTAAAGCGAAGCATGTCCGTTCTTGTGTCCCAAATTAGTCCTAACGTTGACACCGACTGATCGTCTTGCAGATCCTGAAGAGGTTGAATTGCTAGATCCTCAGGTGGAACGTCTATCAAGGCTTCTGGTACGTTTGATGCCCATTTCTTCAACAGAAAACCGGCAGACTTGAGCATTGCGGTAATTTGACGACGTTTCTCGATTGCAGATTCGAGGTTTTCCGCTCCTGACAGAAGATCATCCACGTAAAAGTCATTGACTACTGCTTCCACTGCTTCTGGATAGTTGTCTCCTTCGTCTTTCGCCAGTTGCTGAAGTGTCCGTGTCGCCAAAAATGGTGCAGAGGCGGTGCCGTACGAAACAGTAAGCAGTTCATACGTGTCCAGTGGATCTGTTGGATTCCGGCGAAACAGGATTCGTAGGAAGTGTTGATCGATTGGAAAATGAAGCACTTGTCGGTACATTTTTTCCACATCAGCGACGAAGGCAACGAGATGGAAGCGGAATCGAATGGTGATGGTGACAAGATCTGGTTGCACGACGGGACCAACGAGAAGTGTGTCGTTAAGCGAAATTCCTGAGGTGGTCTTGCAGGACGCGTCGAATACCACGCGTACTTTAGTAGTGGTACTGCTCTCCTTGAATACCGGATGGTGCGGTAAGTAGTAGTGTGGAATTTCGTCATCAACTTCATTGAGTTTGTGCATGTGGCCTAGGTGGAGGTACTCGTCGAGGAATGCATGGTATGTTTGCTTCAAGGCGGGATCTCTTTCTAAGCGTCTTTCGAGGCTGGTGAAACGGCGAATGGCAATTGCTCGGGATTCACCGAGGGTGACTTGCGGATCTTCGGAACGAGGAAGGCGTACGACATATCTTCCTAAGTGAGTTCGGGTGGTAGTATTGGCACAGATTTCATAGACTTCAATGGAACACGTTGGGGCATTGTCGATGGCTTCGAATTCCCAGAATCTCTTAAGCGCTGATTCTAGGGATTGATCGACAGTTGATAGGTAGCATACCGGTGGTGCGACGGTGGAATTGATGGCAGTTTTTCCAGAGACTGTCCATCCAAAGAGGGTGTCAACCAAGAATGGTAAACCGTCACCAAGTGACAGACGGTTACCCGTGTGGATTTCGTGGTAACATTCACCACCGATGACAATGTCGATCATACCCGGAACGTTAAAGTGCGGGTCGGCTAGCGGAACGATTGGCATGTTCCACGATGCGGAATTGATAGCGATTGTGGGTAGATTGGCAGTGGGCTTCTTCATGATAAGAAATTCGAGTGTGGTGGAAAAGGGTGTGACTCGGGATTTAATCTTTGTGGAGATCTGCCGCTTGATCTGCTTCACAGATTCTCCGATTCCTGCAACTGCAACATCGACGGGGGCTTGTCGGGTGGCAAGAGCATTTGCCAGCTTCTTGGTGATGAAATTTGACATCGCAGCAGAATCGAGAAGAGCTCGGGCAGCGATTTCTTTACCGTGCTTGTCTACAACATAAAGTACAACCGTTTCCAAAAGAACCGTGCTTCTATTTGATTGAACGGAGAGATTCACTTCGGGTGGATTCGATGATCCAGCGGTCCCCACGTTCGCTGACGTGGTTGAAATTGGTTGTTGCGTGGGCGTACTTGACAATCTGAGTGAAACTTGGTCGTGGAGCAACGTATGGTGTTTGGCGTGACACGTTCTGCACGAGAATTTGGACTTACATCCCTTTGCTTGGTGGTTTGGACGGAAACAGTTCCAGCATAAACTTCGCTGTGTTATCAATTCACGACGTTGCGCAATAGGCATACTGGCGAACGTCGGACATTGAAACAGGGGTGCTTCTGTGAGCAAGCGTAGCATTGGGGAACGTTCGGTTTAGGTTCCTTTGTTGCACTGTTTACGACGGACTTGACTGTGGATGGTTTCTTCGGAATCGGGCCGGCCACCTTGATGCCAGACCCCTGGGAACGATACTGCAGATCACTAGATACTGATTTCAACATACGGACTTGTTGCGTCAGGAATTCGATCAGCTCCTCATATTTGGTTTCATCTTTCTGTCGAGTTTCCTGCTCCCAGGCACGCAACGTGTAGGGATCAAGCTTGCTGCAAATAATGAAGGTAAGTAGAGTGTCCCAATGCTCAATTGGTTCACCAAGTTTCCCCAACGCTTTTACGTGTCGTTGGAAATCATCCACAAGAGTATTCAGCCCCTGTGCAGATTCATGTTTAATTGATGGCAGTTCGAACAGCCGTCGGAATAACTCCTTTCGCAAAAACCGCTTGTTGTCATACCTCTTCATAAGCGCATCCCATGTTGTAGCGTAGTTATCCGCTTGTATATCGACACATTCGAACGGTTTTTTAGCATCTCCTTCCAATGACTGCAGTAGGTATTGCAACTTGTTCACTGTTGGGATATCATCGTTGCCGTGGATCATGGACAGAAAATTATCCCGGAATGACATCCAGCGCGATTCGTCTCCAGAGAATTTTGGAAGGTCGATCTTCGGTAAACGATGGTGAAAACTAGTCACGTAATGAAGTGGTGCAAGAGTTGATGACATGGTTGAATTTAAAAATGGATGATTCCTTTCCGCTGGTCGCTTGGCGAGTAGAAAGCCCTTCAACTTGCAGAATCGATTCTCAAACTCGTTCCGCACTGCCATGTGCTGTTCGAAATTTTGCTCGTCGTCTAACTTCTCGATCTCAGCTTGAAGATGTAAGAACTCCTTGTTTGTTCTATTTAGCGTTTCCAATCGCACGCCGACTTCAGAAATATCCCTTTCATGGTTGTATCCTCTGATGAACCTTTCCACCGCATCTCGCGTTGCAATCACCCGTTTGAGAATCAGCTTATCTTCCGCTAACTTCTTCTCCTTCTTACTTGCCATTCCTCACTACCACCACGAATCACTTGACTGCGCGAACCGAACGTGAACAACACAAAATCGCACGATTAGCTCCTTCCCGTCGCGTTGTGCTGCTCAAGCGCGAAAACAACCCGCCGCGTCACGTGATGTTTTTACGCGAAACCGAAACGAACGACCGAAAGAGAACACGTAAAATCGCAACGAATAATCCTTCCTGACGCGGTTACGTGTTTCTTAAAACGATTCGCGAATCCGCTATAACGCCACCACGCAATCGCAATCCACCACCGTACCAATTAATGTGTGCGACACTGTACAGCACACCTAAGGCAATTATCTAACAGGCTAATTGAGGGAGCCCTTATAGTCCACCGCATACGATAATGCCTAACTTCTACGTGCGTTTATATTATCTACAATAGATAGAAAACGATTCGATCGTTCTTCGCCTTAGCAATACATGCAAATTTAAACTTCTTCCTCACACAGTACGTACTATTGGCTTCAGTACTGGGAGCAAATTTGGCGCCGATCACGAGTGCAGCAAACTGCCACTGAATAGAGCTGATTTTGAATGGCCTACCTTTTGTAGTCAGTGTCCTCTGACTACTCACCACAATGGCGAATCCACCTATCCGCGCGTTGATTTGAGCTTGGATACTTCCTTCGATCCGGTTCGAAGGACCAATGTTCGAGCGTGGAACTCGAATTGCCGGCCACCGAAGGTTTTACTTCCCGCTATTAGCAACAGCGGCGCATCAAACCACGGGAACAAGACGGATCACCAATCGACACCACACTACACTTATCGATATCACTTATCGATGATGAAGGTACAGAAAACTTCGCACCCACGCGTGTTTCGAAACCGATCGACGGTACGTAATGTTGTTACAGTAGGCCTTGTGCTATGAATTTGAATTGGAGAAACTTAAACACTTCTGTTCACTCAGATTTCTTTATTTGCGATAGAACAATATCGAGGGAAAACAATGGTTTGCTACCGGTCACTTCAACTGTTTATTTGGAACTATTGAGGTTTGCATAATAGGGTGGTTTGGAATCTTTAGATGGTTCTTATTGCGTACAGTGAGCAGCATTATTGTTGTGATGGGTTTGATTGGGTGTTTGTTGAATTCATAATTACTTATATCTAAGGCTATATACACATTTACACTATTTACAAAATATTTATATGACCAGTGTACTGATCAATGACTTTTGACCGATTTGAAATTTTTTATGATGAAAGTTATTAAAAATTATTGAGTTATAGTTTTGAGAATTCGTATTGAAAAAATTAATCTTGTTATTTAGATCAATTAAAGATATGTCCAGTTTTTATTATTTTAATGTCACGTGAACATCAATTATGAAAATTCAGAAGATTTAACGTTAAGTCATCTTAATGATTTTTATGATTTATTCCAATATGTGTGTTCATTCTGTTAACGTTTTTTTTTTTTAAACAAAGGGTAGGCCAGGAGAACCGAGTGACGTATACCATTTGACTCAGCTAGTCAAGATTGTATTTTTAGGGTTTTGTCAATTGTCAACTTCTGGATGATAAACAATAACAAAACTTCATCCGCATGCTTTCTGAGCCGCAGTAGAATCTGGATGTGGTCATTATGGTCCTGGACACTAGATATCATCACCATTGCACTTATTTTTGAGTTGGGGTTTGATCCAAATCTGAATCTGGCCACTTTCCCGGGAGTAGCCAGAACATCAATCCAGATTCTGGATTCCGGATTTAGTTCTGGGCATTTGATATTATGACCATAGGATTTATTTTTCAATTCTCATGCAATTTTAGGTGCCGCATGATGGGTTTTGATTTTAGGCCGGATTCAAAATGGCCGCTCCCCGGGGAAATTTTCGAAACTAGTGAACCGATTCCAAAAATTCAAAAGTAACATAATGGATTACAGTACCTTTCATTTGGTGGTTGTTTCACACATATAGACTGTTCCAGAAAGTATAAGCACACTTTCAAAATAACAAAAAGGTCATGTTTTTTTTAGTTCCAATAATTTTATTTGGGAAATCATATTTGTATTTGTTTTTTTATATGATATTTAACTATCGTTTAATCAAAATATTTAATCATAGCCAAGACTCCTAACTTTTCCTCGAACATGACCCATCAGCTTCTGCACAGTGGTACTTTCCTCCATTTTGACCACGTTTGGCCAATCTTTTTAAAATTTTTGGATGTCATCCGCTGGTTTTATGAATTTTCGTAGCTTTGCTCTGGTTAAAGACCAAACAGTCTCGATTAGTCGAGCCTCCGGGCAGTTCGATGGATTCATGTCTTTCGGCACGAAACATACATTTTGACTTTTGTACCATTCTGAAGTGTCCTTTGCCTAATGACAAGACGCCAAATCAGATTAAAATACCAGTTGACCTTCGTGCTGCCTGTTTATCGGCAATAATCGCTTCTTGAGACATTCCTTAACGTTTTTCTGAGTGTTCATCGGCTCCGTTGTGATGTACGGACAAGATGTTTTACCACACTCGCATATTGCCTGCCAAACCGTAACCTTCTTATCGAGTTTTTCGGTAAAAAATTGCGGAGTAAGACCGCGCATATTGATAGATAACACAAAACTGAGCACTTTTCTGATGCTATGTTATTCAGAAATGTGCAAACAAAAGGACGCAACCAAAACATGTTGAAGTTTTTTATTATATTCAAAGTGACCGTTAAAATAAGGTGTGCTTATACTTTCTGGAACATTCGTTACACAAACACACACATCCATTCAGGTCATCGAGCTGAGTACGTTGTATATAACACTCGGTCCTCCAGGCTTTGGATTGAAAGTCGGTGTTCCAAGATTTAACTTCCTTGTACGAAAGGATAAGACCGTGGTAATCTAGTATGAGATTTATGTGTTCACTAATTTCAATGGATTCCTAGACATTCCAGGACTTTGGCCTCCCAGAACCGTTTTTGCGCAAGTTTGCGCAAGCTGAAACTCAAATTTTCGGAAAATTGGTAAAATAAATCTTCAAAATTAGCTGATTGTGGTGTATGTGCGCATGTGTGCTCACATGTGAAAACTTGATTAAAGTATTTTCACGATTCTTTATACATTTTATATGGGAGTAAAAAATTTGAAAAATATATTTTTTTGTTAAATGAGGAAGTTGATTTTTCGACTTTTTTCCGTCTTGGAATCACCCTTCCTACTTTGTGGTACTTTGTCCATACTTTTTTTTCCAAATTTACATGGAGCAGCACCCCTTCTGCCCCTTCCAAAAAGGATCATGGACGGCTCGCAATGTTTTGTTTTTGTTTTGCAAAAAGAGTCCAACTTCCTCCACTGGGCCAGAATGAAAAATTAGTAGGAATAAATTATTTTCACTATGAAGATGCAACTTGAAAACAAAACTGTCTTGGGCAAAGTTGCAGCTTAAAATTAGGGCTTAAATTTGACATCAATTTCAGTTAGGGTGGTCCTTGAATATAGTAAAATTATAATTCCTTCATTCACATTTCTTGACATAAAGCAATACAATGTTCTATAAAATTATTTTTATAGAATTTAAAGCCATTTTGCTGCAAAAACCATAGTCGTAGGTTTTTTGTGTCATTAGTTATGATCATTTTTACGCGTAAGAGTAGGGTGGCCCTGAAATAAAATGTATTTTTTGCCTTACTTTTTCATTTCTAGTTTTATTAAAACGATGTCTGCAGCAAATTTTTTAAACTTGCTTAAATCCACACTTTGGTGAATAAAAAACGTAATTTCATAAACCCGTCCAAAAGGTATCTCGATTTAAGTCCAAAAATTTAGATTCGTTTCATATTACACTATTTTTCGAAGAGGGAAAAAGGGGGATACAAACATGATTGTTTATGAATGGTAAAGATAAAAGGTCTCTTTTGTTTGCAAATACTCAGATGAATTTAGAAGAATTTTGAGTTGAATGGTACTATGAATGTACTAATATTTGCAATGTGTTGATTTTTATAATAAATTTACCTGCGAAAAACGTACCAAAATCAGTGGTGGCACGGAGACTTGATTTCAGCTTTTTTTTTGGTAACATTTGACACTTTTCATAATGACCAAAGTGAACACAAGGAATAAAAAAATTACTGCAATTGAAAATGTCATGACATTCTGCAAAAATAAAATCATCCCGAGCAGAAATTTACACACAAGTTCACCGAACTTGTTCCTTATTGTGTTTTTTCAAGGCACAGTTCAATCGCATTTCTTCTTCTTGTGTTATATTTTTCGAAACAAATGCTCTACATTCATTTGCTGGTGTCTTTTCATTACTGCATTATACAAATCAACACATGCACATCACCAAACCACGCTTTGGACGAATGACCACCGCGTCGAAATCCAGTAAAAACAACAATAAAGAAGAAGAAGAAGAACCAAACCACGCACATATTTAACCGATGTGTGTCCTATAACAAAAAATGGATAAAAGAGGGGCAAGATGGGAGCCTTGTGGAACTCTTGAAGTGACTTGAATGGGATGGGATTTCTTCTATTGAATTTTATTACTTGCTGGCAGTGAATCCAAATTCGCGAATGTATGAATGATAAAGACATTGTCCTAAATTTTCAATGTTGGGACAAAAAATAATGTATCCTTATCATTGTTGCATACTCAACACAATAATGATAAATTGCAGGGCAGATGAATCAAGATTAAAATGTTTCATAACATCCGATTCTTATTTAGGAAAGAGACATTGTATATTGTATGTATATTGCGTTGTATGTATATTGCTTTGCATGCAACAAAAATACATTCAATCATGTCACATGTTGCATCTACCGGAAAGAGACAATTGTTTGGTTTTATCCCTCTTACTTTTCATGCCTTTTTTTATAAGTACACGGCTACTGATATTGATTCAAAATTGAATCGAGTTCAATTCAACAGTGAAGAAAGTAGAGCTACGCATGGACTGCGTGAAATTGTTTAATATTTGAGTAAACATAGGTATGAGGAACTTTTACCCATGTCTGCTATTTTTCCCAGTCTATGAGTAACTCCACTGTTTGATCTTCTAAGTCGAATTTGACTAAATCTTGAACTGATATAAGTGGCCGTCTAAGTCTGAATTCTGCATCTCCGTATCATTCTCCTCAAAACCTGACATATTCTTTCGAGAATTTCTTGCTAGTTTACGTATACGTACAGCATCAGAAGGTGATAATGGTTTCATCTGTTGGTGGTGCTCGTATGTGTGGGGAAGCTTGTTGTTTTGAAAGAAAATATGTTATTATGCCATTGTTTGAGTTTGTTACTCTTGACTTAACGAAAATTTTGTCGAGGGATAGGGGATAGTTGGTAAAGATGGATGGATACTTACAGCCTGGAGCGAAACATACGAGTGCAATAAATTTCACTTTGTTCTGTTAACATAAACTAAGGCATATCATACAAGTTGTTATAATAGCATACAATACATAATTTGACGGATTTGCAACAGATATTGTACATCTTTTCAACCATGTTCGTTTCTAGCGACATTCCTCTACTTATTGCGTACGTTTTATCGTTTACAGTTCGAGTTTTAATAAGATTTTCTATGTACATTTGTGGCGTTTTTTCTGTGCATTCTGTTACGTTTCGGTGTTTTGAACAAATGGATTCATCATTTGTACAAGAGGACAAAGAAAATTTGTCCGAAAAAGTGCAAAACGGACTGCGTTCCAGGAGCGGGGGTCTGAGTTGTAGCCTGGGTCACAAGTTCAAATTCAGTCCAAAAGCATTTGGGTTGACCAATTGTTTACGACACATCAAGAACTCTCACCCGGAGTGTTACAGTGTGTTGAAGTTGGAAAAGGAGATTTCCGAAGATCAAATTGCCTCTCGGGGTAAGTAGAATGCACTAAAGGTGAAGAAGTTATGACTGTGAGAATGTCATAACGGTATCAAAACTTGTAACTGTATTTTTTCGATATCACAAAGCTACGATTTGTAATCAACCATGGTTATCGAATATTTTGAGAGTTCAACCGACAATATGAGATAATCTGAGGTGTTCTAGGTCATGCAAACTTTTCCTGAGTTAAAAACCTAGAATCTACAATTGTGTCTATAGATTTCTCGACTGTACAAAGATGCGATATGTATTTAACCATGTACATTGAACCTTCTGGAAAGTCAAAAGATATTATTGGATAATCTAGGTCATTCTTAATAAGCCTTGTAGCTGAAAAAGCTACAGTTACAATTGGTCGGAGTTCTGCCAAATCGCACCAATCGCCTATCGAAAACCATCAGTTTTGTCCGACATATTCATCAGTAATTCTTGAAGTTTGTAATCAAAAGTCTATTTAAGTGATCCATCTCCACAATGCACCGACAAAAATATTCGGTTAGGACTGTACCGGACCAGTTACGAGGAATGACACACTTGGTGTAATCTGACAGAACCCCGACCAATTAAAAATCCTAAGTTCTGAACTGTATAAAAGTTTGGATGACCTAGAACCCTACGCGAAGATCCAGTGAACATGGTTGACTACATATCGTAAATTTGTGTAGCCTGAAAAGCTACAGGTGAAATTTCAGATCCTAATTTTTAGGCTACAAAACTGAATGGCTGATCATTTCATAATATCTGCTGGCCTTCCAGAACACTTCAGATTAACTAGGACAGGTTGGATGAATTAGAACATCCTAGATTATCTCATAAATTGCTCTTCCATAAGATTTAATGAACATATGAATACATATCATACATCAGAACATCTTGGACATCAGAAAACGCTACAGTTTCAATTGTACATCCTAAGTTATGAACTAATGGTATATCCCAGAATATCCCAGATTTCATCATAACGTCGGTTAACCTTCCAGAAGATCAATTGAACATGGTTCAATACATATCGTAAACTTGTCTAGCCTAAAAACTATAGTTACAACTATACATCCCAAGTTTTGAGCTCCAGGACTATTTGGATGACCTAGAATATCCCAGATTATCTCATAATGTCTGTTGTTTTTCCAGAAAAACTCAATGAACATGTTTGAATAAATATTATAAATAAGTATAGCTGAAAAAGCTACCGTTACAATTTGCGTTCAAGATCATAAGCTTAAATCATCTCTAACATAATTGATTATCTCATAGTGCCGGTTGACCTTTCAAAAGCTTCAAATTACTTTATTGATTATATATCGCTAGTTTTTTTAGCCAAAAACGCTACAATAACAACTGTAGACCCTAAGTTATGAACTCAAAAACATTTTGGATTACCTAGAATATCCCAGATTTACTTAAATGTCTGTTGAACTTCCAAAAGATTCAGAGAACATGGTTGAATGCATGTCGTAACTTTGTATTGCCGAAAAAGCTACAGTTTCAACTATAGATCCTAAGTTCTGAAATTGATCTTCCAGTAGACTAAATAAATACGGTTGAAAAGATATCGTAAGCACACATAATCACGGAGATTAAACAGTCCCGTTGACAACCAAACTAAAACACTGATTGTTTTAAAAGTCCGTTTCGTTGTTTCCAACCAACGATTTCGTTTTGAAACAAACAGATAGGTTGGTTGCTTCTACCTAAATATATTACCACAATACAACACAAATTATGGTTGTTCTAAATTTTAGGTTGATTCAACCAGAGCGGCGGTAAATTCAAAGTTATGTTTTGTTAGGAGAAAAACAAACTAAACAGACAGTTTGAAACGGACTTTTTTTGGATTATTTCATATTCCATCATCCGGTCCCGCTGCATGCGCTGACGCTGTCACTCAAGAATAGGTAAAAATTTAATATTTTAATTTAAAAAAAAAACTGAAAACAGTAAAAAGGCTCGCTTAAACATTTTTATATTTCTCTTAGACGGAGATAAGTCTTTTGTCAATGTGCCCTTTTCTAATATTTCTAATTAGCAATTTATGCAAATAAATATTCTTAAAATAACAGTAAAAATGTAGTTGAATGTTAACGGAAATGTTTGTTGTTTCAAATGTGTTCATTTGTTTGTTTCAAACAGCAATGCAGTTTGAATCATACCAAAATTTGTTTCAAACAAACCATAAGCATTGGTAGAATCAACCAACAAATCTGTTTGTTTTCGTAGCTGTCATAATGAAACAACCAACATAATGGTTTATTCAACCGGATGTCAGTTGAACTTAACTGCACAATTCTAGAAACAATTTCTCAAAATTTTAGTTTGTTTTAACCACCGTAGGTAGTCAAATCAAACTAATATGATGTTTGTGCCCAATTCAACGTGAAACTCCGGTTAAATGAAACTAGAATATGTTTGTGTTTACCAATCTTTTTTATCAGTGATCGAAAAAGCTACAGTTACAACCGTAGTTACGAACTTCTTTATATTAAGGATGGTCTAGGTCCAAAATCAGGCTTAACGCATATATTTGCTATTTTTCCCTGATAGAATAGTAAATTTTCCACAAGTTTGCCGAAGATAGTGTTAGATTTTGTTCAGTATGTGATTTTATACAGGCATTTTTCTCCAGGGTGAAGTCTATCCACAACAAATTTCATAATTGCTCAGATCAGTAATTTGTTTAACAGCAACAACTGATTGTCCCTTTTGTTCATGTTGCTGATAAAGCAATGTTGCTATCGGTAGTGTGTTGCAATAATGACAAAACGTTTTTTTTATCGCTGTTACACAAAAACAAGGACATAGCAACCTGTGTGCGAGTCACAACATTTTCTCAAATCAACTTGTCTCTTTCCCATCATCGATACAACATTTTGTTGTTTTCCTTCGTATTTTGTTGTAATACATTCAAGTTACAACATATCATTGTTGCAGAGTGTAAGAATAACGGGTGTATCATTCGTCATAATTATCGTATGTTTTTGAGCACAACAAGTGAATATTTGACACACTGCCTGCTGGCGGTTTGTAAGATAGGATTCAAGCCATTTAAGAAGTCAATGTTCTATGCCAATTTTTATCAATTTGAAGAGTAGCATTAGAATATCAAAGTGCTTCTACGTGGTTGCCATTTTCCATTGCAATCAATGAATAGTTAATCAACTCTTATTAGTTTGTGGCAGTAGAGCGACTTTTATAGAATCCATGTTGCATATTTGAGATTCTTTGCTTTATCAGTATAAATATTTTGTCATTGAGTATTGCTTTGAAAAGCTTTGGAATGCATGCAATGATGGCAGTACCACGGTAATGACGTACCTCGTTTTTTTGCCAGATTTAAAGATAGGCACCAGAAAAGGGCTTTTCCATATTTTCAAGCGATATTTTAAGGAGCCAAAACAACGGAGTTGTAAGTTCCATAGCTAGGATCTTGAGGAATATAGGAGAAATATTGTCAGGTCCTGCACCTTTCAAGGCATCTGGATTTTCAAAGGCATGCAGGATGTCGTATACCGTGATGGTTTATCTCCGGGATGGTTTCAAGTCATATCGTGCCTGTAGACAACCAAATAGGGATCAAAAGCAGAACAATGTTACCAGAATCCGTGTCAGAAAACTGTATGATCAGGTTGGCAAAATTCAATGGCTGTCTCCTCGTGGATGATGAAACCTATGTAAATGCCGATTTCAAACAGCTACCGGGACAAACATTGTACTTGGCTACGGCTCGAGGAGATGGTCCTGCCAAATTCAAGTTTGTGTTTGCAGATAAATTTGCACGTAAATACATGATTTGGCAAGGCATCTTTAGCTGCGGCAGGAAAACCAAGGTGTTCATCACTGATAAGATATTTAATTCATAGCTCTACAGAACGGAATGTCTCCAGAAGCGAATATTGCCATTCATCAGATCCCACAATGAACCTGCTTTGGTCAGGCGTATAACAGTACTACAGTCGTATGAAACCAAGGGATTCAGTTTATACCGAAAGAATTCAACACATCAGACTGTCCCCAGCTCAGACCGATAGAGATTTTGGGCTGGTTATGAAGCGGAAGCTGAAGGTGAATGGCAGTGTCGTCAAAAACATCAATGAATTTAGAACCAAGAGGAATTCGATTGCCAAAACGATACACACATAGGTATTTCATGACCTCGTCGATCTGGGTCGAATATTAAAAGAGACTATAGTTCTAACTATTGTTGGATATGAATTTTTTTCAGCTATTAAAAGTTACGAGTATCTGCTCAACCATAGCCATTGAATCTTCTGGAAGGTAAACGAACACTATGAGATGTTCAAGTGATGTTCAAGGTAATAGAAACTATGCTGAACAGAACTTAGGGTCTAAAGTAGCTTTTTCGGCCATACAATATTATGATCTGTATTCAACCATGTTCATTGAATCTTCTGAAAGGTCAAAAAATGTAATCCTATGAACTGAAAGGTTTTAGGTCGTTCAAACTGTTTTTGAGTTTAGGATTAAAGGTCAACAGTTGAATTTTTTTTCAGCTACACAAAGTAACATGCAAGATGAATGAAAACATATCATGACTTGGAATAGCCGAAAAAGCTACAGTTACAATTATAGATCTTAATTTCAGTACTCCAGGACAGGTAGGGTGACTTATAACATCCCAGATTATCTCTTACTGTCAGTTGCCCTTCCTTAAGATTCAATTAACAAAGTTGAATATAACTGGTACATTTGTACATAGTGAAAAGAGCTACCGCAATCATCAGCCCCATGATAATATACTCAACACGGTGATGTAAATGAAGCAATGAACAAACTCTTAGGTTTTGTTTTACAAAGCACAGTAAACCAGATTGTGCTTTAAAGGAAAATTAGAGCATATAAATCTTTTTAAAAACTACATTTTTTATAATTTAAAACGGCTTTGGTTTCGAACAAGAGGAAAAATGAAAATTCTCCGTTCTTTTCAGATTCGATACTTCAAAGCCTTCAAAGAAATAAAAAAGTTCCGAAAAATGAAAATGGACCGTGAACTAGCTTACATCTTCGTGTATTTTCCCCACTTAAACGTTATTAAGTTCATGATAAGTAATTAAATTGCACGGTGTATCTTTGCTTGTGCTAGAATTCATGACTTACTTTTTCCGGATATATATAGCAAAACAAATTTAGAAATGAAAAAAAACTGCTATCATCAATTGACACAAAGTCATTTAATCGATTTACAAAACTACCACGAATTGGGGCTTTCCTTCATTCAATACCAACTGCTTAAACTTCAACCATTCAACGAAGGTCAATGGTCATTCATCTCCATAGTAAATAAAAAGTACTCCCAAACATCTCGAAGGGGCATTCAAAATTCCTGTTTGTAAGCTGAAAACAATTTAAAATTATTACGATGATGTGTTAGTATTGCCCACTCGATTTAATTGCTATAAATCCACAGTAATCGCTTCCACGATCCTAATGATTGCAAATCTTACTGAGAATGAAACACCAATCACTCCTACAGATCTCAATCCTCGTTTCAATCGAATTCAAACTGCCCTTGTGCACACTAAATTGGTGAGCATCGATGAACAGAATTATCAGTGTTAACATTTCATTTGCCATAATTAAATCAATTCGAAATCTCGTGTAGCAGCTTGTACCCGAGTCGTGTTTTCCTGTCATGTTTCTAACAGCCACCATTGCCACCATCATCGGTTATCAGTTGTCTATTGCCATCGAGTGCGCCAGTCGACCGAACTGCGTGCATCTGAATGCTCTTCGAGCAAAAATCTTTCCCAGCCGGCTGACATCGGTAGATCATTCTGTCGTTTGCCTTTATCGAACGTATTTAACTCTAAATTGCATACTGATGGCGGGGTTGATCTACTCTATCTACATGCTGTTAAGGTCACAAACTGCCGGGGTACACGGAAAAGATCATCAAACCAACTCTGAGTGACTTCATGAAAAAATTACCAAGTCTCCTTAATAAGTGAAAGTAACCTAACTTTCAAATGAAACTGAATACATTTCTCAAGAAACTTCTCAGAACTTTAAAAATAATTTTCTCCGTGTATTAGCATTTCCTTTGGTCACATATGAAAAGGGCTTAATTTGATTTTCAGTACGAAAACAGCCTTTTTTTCTCAGTTTCGATCCCCGAACTCAAAAGTCTAAAACTCATTCGATGACAACCAGAAAAACTATCCCACCAAATCACGGACAACTTTTCTGTCGGAGCAGTGAAACCGGATGCAGAAATGCATCGAAAATGCGCTTTTCGTTATCTCTGCCTCGCTCTCCGACGATGGGTGAACGAGTTAAGAGCATGTGCTGCGGAAAGTGGCGAGATGCTCATCGAGAAATAGATGACTTCCCGATCCGCTCCGGAATATGTTTCAGCCGAACGGGCCCCCGATATTACGCCATACGCCACCGACTGGCATATCATTAATAACGGACGTTTTCTGCGGTGCAGGAATTCCAACCCGAGAACGGGGAAAATGTCATCTTCGCCGGAGTGAGTTGGTCCTGAACGTGACAGGGAATTAAATATCTAGGCGAATCATGGATGCAGCCAATTCTTTTTTTTTTTTTAATAAACAAATTACACATTCCAGCCCATCGATATTGGTTCGCCAACTGAGTACGGGAAACCGCAGATTAGCATTTTGAAATGATGGCGTGATGGATTGAGTTTTGCTCTTTGAACAGGCGCGCGGTGGAAACAGATTGGTGTCAAATGATTATTGAGCTAAGTGATGCTGGTGAAATATGCGTGTCACGCCTGGTTGCGATTCGCCATCGGGGTCGTGTTGTGGATTTAGATAAAATGTACAGATGCACAATTTATCTGTGGATCGAAAACTAATGAATGCAAATAATGATTATTGGGATAGACTAATTGAAGGGGGCGTTTTGCTCGTGAAGTTTGGGGCTGAGCGGTTTCCTGGAATCATTATATCGATACAATTGGGTAAAAACCATTGAATCGGTTTATGAGCGACTCTTTGATGTTGCCCGAAATGTACCCATGTGATTCAGGGAATCTTTGGAGATATTCAGTTTGGATGTGAACAGTTATTATTCATATTATGAATTGCGCCAACATGAAGGTAAAATCAAGCCAAGGTTTATTAGCCAATGTAGATGTTATCGATACCGCTTGTAGTTGATAATGAATAATATTAAATACCTGATTACTTGATAACGCGAAAATCATGATAAGTATAATAAAACAGAAAAACACTGAACTGACACTTATCACCCCAATGAAATATGCTGGGTACTATTCCACCAAATGAAAATAGTATGGATTTTAACCCTTATGTATTCGACAATAAAAATACCTTTCAGTGTTTGACAGGGTACCCGGGTGGTCCGGTACGGAGACATTATTTGGGAAAATCAATTGATATGCGTTTTTCATCGGTCAGTGGTTATTTTTTTTAAGGTGAATTAACAGAACAACAATATACTTCGAGCTCAGTCTCATCCTATTCAAAACAAAACAAACTACCATCAGTGCGAATGGCTTATCGAACTGATTAAAATTAGTGTGGACATCGCCAGAGACGTTTGTGACATGGAGCTAACAAAACTAATGTTAAGTAGAAGTGGAAGGAAATTAACAAAGAACTCGATTAATTATGAACACCCATGCGCCTTGGGTTCGGAATAACAAGAAGTAAATTTTATTTTCTCACTTGCATACTATTAGTTTTGTGATCCTTTGGTTCTCATGCCCAGTTGGGTGTTGTAGAGATGAGTGTTTGAAATTAATTTTAGAACTCTGAGTATTTTTTCTAAAGTACTTAAAAGCGCATCATTTTAGTACATTTGCACTTGTGATTTTGATATTTACCCTCGAGTTAAGTGATTTATATAATTTAACTACTTCGAATAATGAGCACATAATTGAAAATTTAAGAAGAGACTTCTCAGAGCTTCAGAAAGATACTTTCTAGAAGTTTCGGAAGAGACTTAGAAAAGAAGAAGAGGAAAATATCAAGCAAAAAACTTTTCGGAAAAAAGAGAGCACCTATTAGTAGTAAGACAGGTATTTCCCAGAAAATTCAGAGCCAAACATCTTCGAATTTCGAGATCAACATTCTTTAAAATTTAAAAGGAGACTTCACAGAGGTTCAAAAAAATTCTTCTTAGATGTTCAGGAGAGAATTGCCCCAAAAATCAGGAGAGAACTTCTCAGAGCTTCAGAAAGAAGTTCGGGGAAGATGACTTCTTAAAAGTTTAAAACTTTTCATAAGTTCTCGAACTCTTCTGAGACATTCAAGATTCCATCCCAGAAACTCAAGAAAAAAAAATCCTTCCAATAATTTCTCAAAAACTTAGGAACAAACTTTCACAAAGCTCCAGACGATACGTCCTAGAAGTTCAGAAGAGAAATTTCCAAAAAGTTTAGTTGCAACTTCCCAGAAGTGCTAAAGAGTTTTCCTGAAGAACAGAAGGGAAAATTTTAGAATTTCAGAAGAGGCTTTCTCAAAGTTCAGGAAAAAACCTCTCCAAAGAATAGAAAGACATTTTTTCAGAAGCTAGAGGATACTTCCTCGTAGTTTGAGCAAGAATTTCTCGGAAATTGAGAAGTAAACTTCCCTGAAGTTCAGAATAAAATTTCCCACAAGCTCAGGAATTCTCAGTAGTGCAGGAAGAATTTTCCAACAATTTTAACTATAATTTAGAAGAAAAATTAGTAATCTCCATTTCATTCCAACTACCTTTGCTTATCTTCGACAGATACGCGTATTTCGTCTACAATGTGCAGACTTCTTCAGTGTCTCGTACTAATAACTCGACTGCCGTAGTACGAGACACTGAAGAAGTCTGCACATTGATAGACGAAATACGCGTATCTGTCGAAGATAAGCAAAGGTAGTTGGAATTAAAATGGAGATTACTAATTTTTCTTCTAAATTATAGTTACAAGTATTCCACTAAACAGCTCAAACCCTCTAGGATGAACAATTTTAAGGAAAGTTTCCTAAAAATTCAGGAAAGGACTTTTCCAAAGTATCAGTAAAATTATCCTCGGAGGTCAGGATGGGACTCATACCCAGTTTAGAAGGAATAAGCGCAGGAAATAACTTCCCCGAAAAACATGAAGAAATAAACTTAAGAGGGCACTACTAATAAGTCTAGGAAGGAATTCATCAAAATATACAGGAAAGAACTTCTATGATGTTCAGGAGAGGACTTCCCAGAAGTTCCGAAGGAAAATTCCCAAAACTTTAGATGGACCTACACACAAATGCTAGAGAGCTTTCCTGAATTTCAGAAGAGAACATTTCAGAACTCCAAAATGAAGCTTTCTCAAAGTTCAATAATTCCTATTATTCCTAGAAGTTCAGGTGGATACTTCTCAGAAGAACGGGAAGACATTTGCCAAAAGTATAGGGATATTTTAGTAGTTCTCGCAGGAATATCTCAGAATATCAGGAACAAACTTCTCCAAAGCTCAGCAGGAAGCTTTATTGAAATTCATAAAAGGACTTCTCAGAAGTTTTGGATGAAACTTCCAAGAAATGTAGAGACAATTTTCTTAACATTCTGAAAAATACTTTCTCAATATTTTGTTTAGGATGGGACTCATCAGGAAGTTTATGAAGTAACTAAGTTCAGGAAAAAACAACCAAATATTTCTGGCAGGTGAAGATAGGTTGCTAGCAGAGAATTTTCAGGAAATCAAGAGTAACTGCACAAAAATTCACCTGCTTAAGGTCAGGAAGAAACTTCCCAAAATTTTAGCAAAGAGCTCTGCAGAATATCCGGTGAGTGTGCAATGTTTTTGCCGAGGCGGTACTGGTTCATTTTTCACACTCCCGGATGGATGTCATCATTTCTTTTTGAATCAAACTCGCTGTTTGATATTGCTAACCAGCCAGGTCAGATGGTCAGAATCTGACTTTCTTTATTCAGAAAGCGATACTTAAGTTTGAACCTAAAAATTAACCTACCGTCTCTCTTTCTCTTTCTATCCTCAAACATTCTCAACTTACGTTCAACTGGCGTAAAAACCAGAGTAAGGATAACAAGTATGTAAAATTTGATCATGCCATTAGGAGGTTCTGTACTGGTGGTGGCTTCCTATCACATCACATTACATCATATCAAAGAAGTTTTCAAGAATTCTTTAGTTCAGAGAATCCTCTAAAAAATTTAAAAAAAATCCCTATTTTGAAAAACTTCCCACTTAGGGTGCTTTCAATCCGAGATTTGTTAGGTGTCAAATCAGTGTGAAACCTGCCGCGCTAGAAAGGCTATTCTGCAGCCACCAATGATGGCACCCTTGGGTCACTGGATTTGTACGCCCGTTCACCCACGCACGAGTGGATTATCTCGGGCTGGTACAAGTCCAACAAGGACGCAGCTTGTAGAAACGATGGGTGGCGCTCTTCTCTTGTCACAACAGTACGAGCCGTACACGTAGAGTTAGTATCTGGTCTATCGACTCAGTCCTGCATCGTGGATTCCCGGAATCTTCCTACGGCGACAATGGGATGAATTTCGTAGGAGCCAGCAACTTTCTGGCCCAACAGATTCAGGAGATCACTGAAGACTGCGCGGTGACGTTCACTAACTCTGCGACTTGTTCGGAATTCAATCCACCATCGGCGCCCCACATGGGCGGATCATCTGCGAAGATAGCAATGGCAGCAATTGCAGATCATCCTCATCAACCACGCGATGAAGTACCGCAGACAGTGGCAATTGAAGCAGATTGCAGCTCAAACCGTTGACCTGCATTCCGCTGGATTCCACAGAGCTAGAGGCTTGAACGCCAAATCATTTTCTGATGTTCGGAACCCAGGGCGTCGTTCAACCTTCAACCTTAGTGGATTCAGCTGGTAGCAGTTTGAGGGACAGTGAGACAGCGTCTTTTACAATTCAGTGGTGGATCAGTTCTGAAGGCGATGGATGCGAGAGTTCTTGCCGACTATAACAAAACGTAGCAAGTGGTTGTAGCCGGTCAAGCCGCTAGAACCAGGAGGTTTTGTGTCGAAGAAGGAATGCGGAATGGATGGCTGAGAGGTCGGATAACGAACGTGACTAACTCAACAGACTGACAAGTTCACCGAGCCGCAGTGAAACTAGCGGCCTGGACCTTCGGACATCTGGAGGGTCCAGAACTACACGGGTGGGGGAATGTTGCAGGACCACTGAACAATGAGCTCAGTACCGGCATGTCAGTTACCGGTGTGAGTTCAGTACCTCCCGATACATAAACTTCAGTTGGACAGACAGCATAAACGTCAGTAAAAAAGCGTGGCCAACTGTCACATGGAGTATTAATATACTTATTTTGAGGGCACCATGAAGATATTGTGTTGATAGACGGCTATAGTCAGTAAATAAATTAAATTTGGAGTTTAAAATACGCCTTGCATTTGTTCCTTAACCTAAGTAAATTTAAACTAGACAGTAAGAAATAAACCTATACACCCAAAAATTGAAATTGTAGCAAAAAATGCAAAATTGCAATTTTGCAGTTTTTTCAATCATATCTTGAGAAATCCGCATGATTCTGAAAAGGCAAATTTGCCCATTATGTTCCACAAAGCTTTTTATGGTATAAACAAAGCCATGCAAGTGTGTGCAAGTGGTTATCGCTGTGTGCCTAGTGCCTCGACAATCGCAGCAAACCGTTGGGTTTTTGTTCAACCGTCAACAACTTCTCAATATGGGTGAGACAATGGCACAGAACGCCGCTACGCCGTATGCCTCTGTTGCTATTCCGCTGTCAAGTGTTCTATTTTTATCTGCACTCGTCATCACACTCTATCGCCCTCTCATCAAGTCACCATGCGGTTTATGAAATAAACGAAGCCATGTAAGTGTGTGCGACCGAAATTTGCTTCATTGTTGTAACGTTGAGTGCCTCAAAACCGAAGAAACTGTAGGTCTTTTTATTCCATTCACCTCAACTTGTTGTGGTGACTGGATGGTTACAATGAAGAGCCGTCATGCTGACGGTCGCGGTTCGACTCTCGGTAGCGGATGGAAATCTTTTTTTGTGCGCCATTGAATTTACTACTACTAATCAACTGTACAACATCACGCACACATTGAATTTTTCTAATCGAATTAATGTGTTGTTTTTTGCCCACGACCAATGTTGCTTTCTTTCTCCAAGTTGCGATCCATTACGAGAAATGAAACCAAATCATGCGAAATTGCATTACAATCTTGCTTTTTTATTTTGGGTGTAGCATAGGAACTATAGTACGGAATCAGTGCATTAAGTGCAGCATTACTCAAATAATTGCCATGAAACGAAGCTTAAAGGCAGATATAATATCAGATAGTCAATACTCAGAAGACAATTTCGGACCTCAAATAGGAAAGGAACACGAATATATTGAATCTGTTACTACTGCTATCAAGACGTGCCCATCATTTAACCTGTCCAAAACATGCATGATAAGTAGTTTAATTTTACTTGGATTTTACAAACAGTGTATATACCATTCCTTTTTGGGGGAGGGGGGGGCGACCCCGGTGGTTAGCATTCATACCTCTCACACCAAAGTCACGAGTTCGAATCTCACCCCCGGAAAAGTAACGAAAGTACCCCAAAGGTATTTTAGTGACTACAACGGGATATGAACCAGCCCAGGGCTGAAAATCTCGAGAAAAAAATACAAAACGAATTATCGTCGTGATTTCAGGAGGAATTCTCAAACTTTTCCCTTAATACGACCCATCAAGCGGCGCACAACGTGACTGGATAGATAGACGTCGATGCTTGCTCGCGTTCAGATGTGTGAAGTGTTGCTACGATGGTTTTAGATATTTCATGTTTTTGGGGTTGCTATTTCGATGGTCAAATTCGGGTTTCTCTGTAAAGAGAAAATATCTACATAATTGTTATGTCGTGCACACACACGTGTGTTCCGAAAAGGTTTTGTGGTGGTAGATTTGAGTCGAAAATCATCGAAGCAACGAAGGGAATAACCGTCATACCTTGCTGTTTAGTGTAGGTGTTGGTGGATCGGTGTTTATTATGGCCTTATCGATGATGTTGCATGTTGATGATAGGGCCATGGGTGTGCCTTTGTAGCAGATGGAAGGGTGAGAGAGCCGATATATTTAGCGTTCCCTAGATGATGATGACTAGCATGGGTTGTGGGCGTATGTGTGTGTGGCCGCTTGTTGAGCACATATTCAAAATGGCAGCAACGACCAGGGATGCCAGATATTTTTTTCAAATGTCTGCGATAAAAATTTGAAATGTCTGGGAATGTCTATAAAAGCCTGTAATTTTTTTTTTACAAAATTAGACTTCTTTCAACGAAAAGACGTAATTTCGTTATGTAAGCGAGTTATGTCATTTTCTCTATATTTTGATTATGTAAACATTTCTGCATCTATTTCTTGGATAGTATGCAACCTTACACTATTGTTTCATATTTTTAGAGTGACACTGAAGCATAGATGACACAATTTTCTATAGTTTTTTCCCCTGTAAAGTGCTTTCCCGTTTTGTATTTGAAAATCAAAATTTAGTTTTCATTTGATAAATTCAACAGACTTTTGTTTGGTACAACAATAACCATTGAATTACAATGAATAACAGAGTCAATCTTCCGTTACATAAATTATGAAGTGTATTTAAAATTTAAATTTTTTATTTCATTAGTAAAAAAACTACAATGACACTAAAAGGATTTTTTTTGTAGTTTAAGTCGAGGGGCTGTCATTTTCGATTTATACATTTGTGTTTTATTTGAATGGGAGCCACCCCTCTCAGGAAAATGAGGGGTTTTTACTATCATAAGAAACTTCCCGCCCCAAAACCCCTCCATAAAATTTCACGCTGATCGGTTCAGTAGTTTTCGAGTTTATTTTTACATATATAGATTCGGATCATTTTTATATCGATATAGGTAGAACGGCTTAACACCCCAAGACTCTATTCCAAGCACGGGTAAACGTTAACCTACAATGTTCATTTTTTGCAGTATGGTGCTTCACTAGATGGAGCACAATTTTTGCGTGACGTAATTAATGGACGTTCCCATACTGCAAAAAATGCGCGTTATAGGTTAACGTTAACCCTGTGCTTGGAATAGGGTCTCGGGGTGCTTAAGCCGTTCCCTACCCTATACTTAGGTTCTCTGATCTCGAAGACTTCGTGGATATATTAATAAACTTCTTGAATTTTTTTATTTTTCTCAGATAAATTTCAGGGAAAATTTTTTACTGATCAAATCTTCCAAACGAGTTGAGATGTAAAATAAGGAATTGTAATTCCTGCATGGGTATGTGTCCTCATAGTATGACGCGAACGGTTAGGCAGATGGTGTGTACCATATTTTAATATGCTGTCATGAGTGATGAATACCATTATGGTCATATGAATGATTTTTGTATAGACTGCTTCTTCGGTTAGTCAGTGATTATCTTTTGAATTTCAGGGAAGCTCGCTCCTGATCATCTGCAAGGCTCTTTGTTAAAATTCTGGGAAGTTTCCTCCTGAACTTCAGGCAAATTTCTTCACGACCTTCTTGGCAGCCACTCCTTATTTTCTTCAAAATTTACATTTAAGAACCCAACCTTACCTTCCAAAAACAGTTGGTAAGTTTTTTCCTGAACAAAATTACTTTCTAAACTTCTGATAAGTCCCATTATGAACCACGAGGAAAATTTCAGCAAAACTTTGGGAAAGTAACTAAAACTTAGAAGAAAAAGGCAGCATAATTAATCATCAATTAAAAGAGAGATTTGAGTACAAAAATGAAAAAGTGCCATTAAATTATTATGCCTGTGCCAACAGATAATGTGTGATCAGCATTAAAAATTAGAATGAGCATAAAGATGAGAAAACGATCTCCGATCTAGTAGACCGGTAAATTGTCAAATAGCAACAGCTATAGCATATGTGCAATTAAATACGGCAGTATTTCGCCAAATTGTATTTGAGCACTAAACCATTGCAATATGTCTTTTAACTTTGTTAGATTTTCCCATAAAAACAGCAAAATGAGCAATGGATATTTATTTATCCATTGCTCATTTTACTGTTTTTATGGGAAAATCCAACAAAATTAAAAGACATATGCGAATAGTTTAGTGCTCAAATTACATAATTTGGCGGAAATACTCGCCATATTTAATTGCACATATACTAATAGCTGTTGCTTTATTTGATAGATTTACCGGTCACAATTAGATTATCCGAAGATCTTTCTCATCTTTTATTGCTCATTCCTAATTTTTTAATGCTGATCACACATTATTTGTTGGCACAGGCCTTAATAATTTAGTGGCACTTTTTTCATTTTTTGGTGCTTTTTCTGAATTACTAAGTGCAGGTAAATATTTTAGTCGAAGAAAAATAGTATCTCTCCATTTAATTCCAACTACCTTTGCTTATCTTCGACAGATACGCGTATTTCGTCTACAATGTGCAGCAAAGGTAATTGGAATTAAATGGAGAATACTAATTTTCCTTCTAATTTCTAGCTACAGGTATTCCGCTAAACAGCTCAAACCCTCTAGGATTTTGGTAAAGTACTCTCCAGAATTTCTTGGAAAATCTTCTTAAAGTTGTTAGAACTTTCTTCCTGAACTTCTGAGAAGTAATTCACTGAACTACGAGAAAGTTCATCCTATACTTCTGGAATGTTTCTTCCTGATTTTATCGAAAGTATCTACCTGAACATCTGGGATTTCCTGAACTTCGAAAAGTTCTCATTCTGAAATGCTGGAATGTTAGATTCGGAATTTCAAGGAAGCTCTCTAGCACTTCTGGGTAGGTCCAACTAAATTTTTGGTCTCTTCAAAACTTTGAGAGTCTGAATTAAAAAAAATCATTTTTGATCCTACAAGTAATGCCCTCTATGGTAAGTTTCTTTCTAAAATTCGGGGATGTTTTTCCTGAGCTTATTCTTTCCAAATCCCTGATTGGTTCCATCCTGACCTGTGAGGAAAGTTTTATTGAATCTATGAGAAATCCGTCTCCAAAATTTTTAGGATGATTCCCTTAAATTTGTTCTTGAAGTTTCCTCCTGGACTTCTGAGAAGTCTTCTCCTAAACTTTTGGGAAGTTTTCTCCAGAACTTTGGGGAAGTTTGTTCTAAAAATTCGTGCTCAAATTAGAAGGAAGCACCCCAATGCTCCTGGAAAGTTTCATTCTGTACTCTCTTAATAATTTGGAATCCGTATTCTGATATTTTGAAATGTTCACCTCTGAGCTTTGAAAAGGCTGCCTAGCACTTCTGGGAAGTTCCAACTAACATTTTGAGAAGTTTCTTCCGGAACTGCTGGGAATTACTCTCCTCAACTTCTATTCCGCATCGTCCGGAGAAATTTTTTTTTCCTGATTTTCTGAGAGATTATAGGTAGTGCCCTTCCTGGTTAGTTCCCATCTGAAATTTGGGGAAGTTTTTTTCTGAACCTCTGGGAAGTTCAATCGTGCATTTCTGGGAAGAACTCCAAAACCTCTGAAAAGTTACAAACTTCAAAGAAGTCCTCTTCCCTATACTTCTTCATGAAGCTCTGATAAGTCCTCAACTGTTTCTTGGGGAAGTTCTGACCTGAAATTCTGGTTTGATCTTGAACTTCGGCAATGTTCGGTCTTGATTTTTTTAAGATTCTTCTTGCTTGAACTGCTTGCTCCCAATACTTCTGAGAAGTTTCTACCTAAACATCGGAGATGTTTTTTTTTTCGAGCAAGTCTTTTCCTGATCTTCTAGAAATTATCTCCCCGAAGCTCTGCGAAGTCTTATTTTAAACTTTCCAGGATATGCCCTTAACTCTGAGTCGATTCTTTCTATACTTCTAGGAATCTAGGACTGATTCAGGGATATGCTTCTAAATCCCTAGTGCAAATATACTAAAATGCGTTTAGTAGTACTTTGGAACAAAAAATCAAACCTTTAAGATTTATTTCAATAGCTCATAACTTTAACTATTGTTCTGTCCCCGAGTGACAACCGGCTGGGCTTTAGAGCCAATGTAGGATCACAAAAGTAATAGTATTCAAACGATAAAATTAATTTTACTATTTGTTATAACAATAAGCGTGCCCTCCGCTCGTTTTCAATATTGTATCTTTCAATTTCAAAGCCTGCCGTTATCCTATACGGATACACTTTCTTCATGTCTATTTGTTCTGGCAATAAAATTACTGTCCGCTCCTAGTGCTTCGCATGGAGATGAGAAATTATCTGCTTCTGCTAACTTCATCAATAAGAGTATATAATTTTGTTTATACATATTTTAGTTCATACCCTAGTACGTTTTAAATCAAAACTTCAGAGAGTACGTTTATTTGAAATTTTTTAAATATTTCAAATGTCTGTAAAAGTCTGCAACGTAAATAAAATGTCTGCTAAATGTCTGCAATGTTAAAAAAATCTGCAACAAAAATGAAAAGTCTGTAAATTTACAGACATGTCTGTGAATATGGCATCCCTGGCAACGACAGCAGCTGCTAAATAAGATCCGGCAGTGTTCCCGAAAATGCAGTGAGACCTTTCTAATTTTTGGCGTCTTAGTTTTTGTTCATTTCTCGAGTAATTCATGTTTGAGGCCTGGAGCCAATCATTCTTGTGAAATGAATGCAGCATATTGTGGAAGAATGTTAGTTCTACCAGATGGAGTAGTTGGATATAGTGGGATTCTCGTGATTCGTGAGAGGTTGGCGTTTGAAGTCATTGTTTGGGGTGGTTTTTGGGCCCTAGTCATGAATTACTCGAGATTTATAATATTTTATTATCATTGAAAGCCCCATAAATTGTTTTTATATTCCTATTTGTATTTCATAGGTTTGCTAATTTTGAATACCAATCATTAACAGATGTGTTCCAAATTTTTAGTATAATGAATGCTTATAATCGATTCTTGTTCGTTGTTCACCTTTTCGTGGTGTGTAAAGTGTTAGATGGACCATCGGTTTCTACCCCTAAGGGAACGTCTATTAATTATGGCAAAAAGTGACGTTTTATATCCCCCCCCCCCCCCCCTTGTCACGTTTTTTGTGTGGACCTTCAATTTTTTTGTATGGATCGTCACGTTTTCCCAAACCCCCTTACTGCGTGACACAATTAATGGACCTTCCCTTTCTGCTTTAAACTATAGAAACCGGACTTATCACTAATTAAAGGAACGATTTTTAGTCCTTGTTTATTGTTCTTGTTTAATCGTAAAACTGTTTAAGTGACAAGACCAAAAAAGAATAAACAAACTAATTTACATAAAAACATGACGAATAACTAGTTTTCTGGAAGTGGTGTAATCGTTTATCAAACCTTTGATTATATCAAGATTTAGGATAGATTTCAATTTAGCCTGAATCTGGCATCACAGCATGGGACAAGTGCTGATGAACCAATACAAAGCAAAACGAAACAACTGCTGTGTCAATGGATGTGACTCAACCGTGAACGCAACCAGGGATGCCAATGTTCCAGTTTAAACTGGATTCTTCCAGTTTTTTTTACCTGATCCAGTCAAGAAGTTAAATATACAAATCGTCCAGTTTTTCAAACTTTTGTCCAGTTTTCTCCAGTTTTTTTTTTCTGAAGAACCATGTTTGCTAGATTGATAATCACCTTTTCATTGTTGAACCTTTTTTAAGAATGTGGAAAGATTCCTATGCCCTTGAAAGACTGCTATTTGTAGTGTTTTTTTTCTGCTTTTAATGGCCCAGACCTGTTTGGTCAATTTTAGCCAAGTGTTAAGTGAAATTGATACTTAAAACGACGGTTACGCGAACTCGGACTCAAACATTTATTCCTGCCTCACTGATAAATTTAGCGACTTGTAGATATTCATCTTGATTTGTATTTCTGAGAGCATTTTTACAGTTTACTTTTTTAGAGAGCAGTGGAAACTTTCGTCTTATCCCAGAGAATTTGTTACATTCTAAAGAAAATGAGTAAGGTTTTTTTGCACATTACAAGTACTACAAGTATCTGATCTGATCAAGTTCCATTTTTCTAACGTGTCCTTTGTAGCCGTGTGAAAGGTTCTTATTCTTCCGATAGCAATCGTTTCTACACCCAAAAGTAAAAAAAGTGGTAAAAATGCAATTGCAGTTTTTGCAATCATATCTTGAGAAATCCGCATGATTCAGAAAACGCAATTTTGCCCAACATGATCCACAAAGCGTTTTATGGTATAAACGAAGCCATGCACGTGTGTGCAAGCGTTTGGCAGAACACAGATTCCTCGAAACAAATTTATCGCTGAGTGCTAAGTGCCTCAACAGTCGAAGCAACCGTGGGAGCTTTGTTCAACAGTCAATAACTTTTCATATGGGTGAGACAATACCACAGAAGGCCGCAACGCCATTAGCCACTGTTAGAATTCTGCTGTCAAGTCAGCGCCAACATCTATATTAGGGCGAATCCGCTTTTGTAAACAATGGCTTTCGTAGTAATTTTCTCTTGAACAAAAAATTACAAATACAAATTAAGCACTCTTTAAGGAAGAGGAGCTTTATTTCTGTCCGCTGATATATTCAATTTGAAGGAATGGTGTTCAACTTCCGATAAATTAGCAAACAAAGTGTTTGTTTACAAAAGCAGATTCGCCCTAATCAAATGTGGGCGCTAAAGTGTTTTATTCTTATTTTCCTCGTCATCCACTCCGCTATCCCTCTATTCAAGTTTGCCCTTCTTTATGAAATGAATGCAAGTGTGTGTGAGAGACATTTGCTTCATTACTGTATCGCCGAGTGCCTCGACAATCGAAGCAAGTGTAGGGCTTTTATTCAACTATTTTCATCTTGTTAAAGTTGCTGAATGGTTACTATCTAGAGCCATGACGCAGGCAGCCTCGGTCCGAATCTTGGTTGCATATCGTGATCATTTTTTTGTGAGCCATTGAATTTTAGGACTCCAATCTTATACTCAACACTAATTCACTGCACAACTTCACTCACATATTGAATTTTTCAAAGCGAATTGATGTGTTGCTTTTTTGCCCACAACCAATTTGGCATTTTTTCCTCCAAGCTACGATCCATTACGAGAAATGAAACAAAATCATACGAAATTGCATTACAATCTTGCATTTTTATTTTGGCTGTATAGTGGACAAAGTAAATTCATAGTACCAAGGTTCCAATTTATTTTGATTGATTATTTCGTAATGCTGTTTTTCTTTGTCTTCAGGTAACTCAAAATATTCTGTTTTCCATTCTGACATTAATTCAGTTTTGAAGTTTATGAAACAGTCACCTACCGTAAAAGGATGGTTCTCCTGTGTTGGTCTTGAAATACCTTATTTGACTGCAGCATCAGCTCTATCATTTCCTGATAGAGTAATGTGACCTGAAATCCATTGTATGACTAACTCTTGGAAGTTGTTATAATAAATCAAAGAAAAAAGTTTTCCTGTAGGGTAGCTATCATAATTTTTATTATTCAGTAATTTGAGGCAGCAACTCTGAGAGTCAGTAATATATTTGATAGCTTCTATTATCGCGACTAATTAAGCGTTCCTAACAGAAAAAAACAGGAGTAAGTCGATAACTAAATGCTGTTTTATTTTTACTATTGTAGAATCCAAATCCTTCAAAATTATTTAAGTAGGTATTTTGTATAAGATTTAGTGTTATAACTTTTTATATTGAAATGGGAGTCTTTCAAATTTGGTATGTAAGGACAAATAATGATTTTTTTTTAATTGTTTGGGTCGAAATCAAGAGAGGAATTATGTTTACCGGTCATTTACAATTCGCATATTATTGATAATTATATTTCATTATATTCTGACAATAACGCTTATAGTTGATAATTATAAGTTAACAATATCCTAAAGTATATATATACAGTTTCAACCATATGTCACATGGTGAAAGCCTAACATACTTCATGCTGAATATGTGGTTATATTCGCTTTATTTTCGCTCTATTTTATGTCGAAATGTTTGTATATAATCTAGAATATAAGAAATCTTAAAATGACAATGTGGTATATTGTAATCATCTCTGTTAGTGTAAAGAATTTATAGTAAAACAATATATTTTACATAAAACATATAGATTGGAACATGCGGCAAAAGGTTTTTCATTTTGGGGGCTTTTTCTTTATTATTGTTAGGATTTAGTTTTTGTTGTTGCATTCTTCCAGTTTATTCAAAAAAAATATTGGCAACCCTGAACGCAACTCAACTGAAACAAAAATTTTGTGTTAGTATAACTTGGATTATGGGTTGAAATGATTTCAGAAAACGTTTAGAAAAGGATTTGTTGCTGATGTATAACGCAGCCCGCGCAAAAAGTAATTACAGGCCCTTCTCATAACATTTTGAGTTTTCTTGCAAGCAGCTCGATATTATCGAAAAACCGTGCAAAAAAAACCGTGAAAAAAGGATTAGGTGCGCATGTTTGTGGGAAAGAAAACTAGTCCCAGGTAGCTCTCATTTTAACGGTTCGTTTTTAGAATAATCATGTGATGGCATGTTGTTCAGCCCCCGCTAAATTCTGATGTCATTCCTTATAGCGTGATTTAACATTCAATGATTTAATGAAATTTAGATGCGCATCAAAGTGCGATCTGTTTGATGTTGCACCACACGCGAAAGCGTAAAAGTATTGATGCCTTCCCATCTGTTTCAACAAGATATCATTGTGTTCGTGAGTAGCCTAAACTTGGCTTACGCGACGAGTTCGGCATTTCAATCACAGCAGTATAGGATATTGATGCATAGCAGTGCTGCCAGAATGGTGGATAATAAATAGCTCGCTATAGTTCATGAATTGTAAAAGTCAGAGTTGGACATTTCCAGTATGAATAGTATGAATATAATGGGGCACATCTACAAATATCCCTGACTGTTGAAATTAATTTAAGATATCTTCATATTCCTAGTATGAAATCTGAAGGGTTCATAAAATTAGGATTAAATACAGTCGGCTTCTTACTTATAATCAAGTCTAATATTCTAAAATGCTCTTTTCAGAAATTTCTGCGATGTTGATCACATGTTGACTCATCCATTTTCAAGATAAAGGGTGATACGGTCAAAATTTGGTCAAGGGAAAACGCGTGTAAATCGGTGAAATCGTTTATTTAAAAAATCAAATTAAATTTCTTTTTCAAGTTCAATTAGTATAAAATTCAGGAAAAATATTCAGTTAGGCTTGCGTTTTTCCAAATCCGAATTGCCGGGCCTTACGCTTGACCTCTGCCATCAGATTTTGTACAGCCACCTTGTCCACCTTCTTCGCCGCAGAAAGCCAGTTTGCCTTGAACTGCTGCTCGTCCTTAGAAGTTTTTTTGGTCTTCTTTAGGTTCCGCTTGACAATAGCCCAGTATTTCTCAATTGGGCGGAGCTCTGGCGTATTGGGAGGGTTCTTGTCCTTGGGAACCACCTGCACGTTGTTGGCGGCGTACCACTCCATGGCCTTTTTACCGTAATGGCAAGATGCCAAATCCGGCCAAAACAGTACGGAACAACCGTGTTTCTTCAGGAAAGGCAGCAGACGTTTATTCAAACACTCTTTCACGTAAATTTCTTGGTTGACAGTCCCGGAAGCTATGAAAATGCTGCTTTTCAAGCCACAGGTACAGATGGTCTTGCCAAACCAGATATTTCTTTGCGAACTTTGACAGTTTCGTGTGCTTGAAAATATCTGCTACCTTTCCGCTTCCTTTGCCGTATAAAACTCCTGTCCCGGAAGCTGCTTGTAGTCGGCTTTGACGTAGGTTTCGTCGTCCATTACCACGCAGTCAAACTTCGTCAGCATCGTCGTGTACAGCCTCCGGGATCGCGCTTTGTCCGTCGTATTTTGTTTATCATCGCGATTTGGAGTCACTACCTTCTTGTAAGTCGATAGTCCGGCTCGTTTTTGGCTCGATGCACGGTTGTAGACAATACACCCAGCTTATTTGCGGCATCTCGGAGAGATAGGTTAGGGTTTCGCTTGAAACTACCGGCAACTCTCTTTGTCGTCTCAGCGGCTTCTGGTTTTCGATTTCGCCCCGATTCAGACTTCCTGGCTGTCGACAAACGTTCCCCAAACACTTTAATTACATTTGTAACGGTTGATTTGGCAACTTTTAGCGATTTTGCCAACTTTGCGTGCGAGTAGCTCGGATTTTCGCGATGCGCGAGCAAAATTTTGATACGCTGCTCTTCTTGCTTGGACGGCATTTTGACAACTGAAGAGTGAATTCCAAAATCAAAATAGGAGCAACATTCTACACACACACACACCTTCAAAATGAGGGGTGTTCAGGATTTTTAAATGCAAAATTGAAAGAAATACGTCAAGTTGATATTGACCAAATTTTGACCGTATCGCCCTTTAGATTGTAAATATTAAGATTTACAAGTACGCAATATTGACTTGCTGAAGAGCTGACAAAATTTAACGATTACTGTATTTTGAACTTAATTTTTAAGATCATAAAAATGATGCAGATGGCCTATTTTTATTAATCTCTTTGTGTCATTCTTTATTAGTTGCCATGACATTTTATTCAACAATATCTTGTTTAAATATCTAGGTTATAATCTGAGCATCATAAGTGAAACAGGTTCAGCGAAAGATAGTTGAATCTTTAATAATTTCTTTAGTTCACAGCGGTCTTCTGTTTTTTTTTTATTTCATACATAATATTTCCACAAAAATTTGTGGAGTGGC
>JASCZW010006521.1:0-92494 GCA_034211315.2 Aedes japonicus
ATTTCAACTTGAAAATTAGAGCATACTTTCATATATATTTTTTCTTTAAACTTTTGAAGCTGTACACGAGATGAATGAACGACAAACGAAAGAAAATTTGGCCAAGGTGATTTTACATGAATTAAATGTATTCGGTCTGAAAATGGAACAAATCTTCGCGGTTGCTCATGACAATGGTGCCAACATGTGTGCGAGTGTACGGCTCTTGAAAAGTCTGTCGAAACCAGCTTGCGAGGATGAAGTTCCGCTAAGCAGTATGCTACCCACTGAGTTCAAAGTGATAGACGAGAATGATTATGATGACCTCTTAGAATACGCTGATGAAACATTTGACGAAGACGAAATCGAAATCGCTACGACCGAACAAAACGAAGAACCAGATGATTTTGAGAACGGACGAGATGGAACTGCCGATATCGTAGTCAATGATGATAGTATCGAAGAGCTTGAGATTATGAGCAGCATCAGATGCGGTGCCCATACTGCACAATTAGTGGCATACGATGTCATTAAGCAGTACAAAACTAGATTGGCACAGATTAATAAAATTTGTCTCACGATGCATCACAAGGCTAACAGGGAACTTTTTGTGTTGCACAAAATCCCTCTACCACCGAAAGTGAACGAAACTCGTTGGGGTGTATGGTTCATCCTTTTGCGATATCTACAGGTCTTGAAAACGAAGCAATTCTTATCAACACTGCAGAGTCAAGACCCATCGCTGGGTAAGTATAGGGCATTTGCATGTAAAAATTTGCAACACTTACATACTCATCTTTCGATGATTTCCAGATTTAAAAAAACACTGGCAGTTTATTGACCGTTTTTGTCAAGCTTTTGAACCCATTTACGTGTTAACGTTGAAGCTGCAGAAGGACCACGTTCCCCTTTCCGATTTCTATGCGGACTGGTTGATTTGTCAGGCAGAGTTATTTGTCGTGAAAAAAAACGGAAACACATTGGCAACAAAACTTTTGATTTCGATGGAAAGGAGGATTCATAAATTAAAAACAAGCATGGCCTTCAAGGCTTGTTTATATCTAGATCCTCGATTCAATTTTGCTGGGTCTGGCCGACTTAGCCCAAGCGATAAGAAAGATGCACAAGTAGGAAAATATCTTCAAATTATTTAACGAAAATAGACGCTAATGAATGGGAATCTATTGACTTTCAGGAATACCTCTTTGCATTAAGCTGCCGACTCAATGGAATGGAAGAATCACTAGAAGAACAATGTACAGACTCAGAACCGGCAAACAATAGTGGCTTCGTGGAAGACTACCTGATGATATTTTTCAATGAAGGATGCCAGGGCGCCACTGCATCCAGTTCAACTAAAAGCTCATCAAACGAATCCTTGTTGTTTGACCTGATTAAGCTAGAGAATCGAGACAAAGCAAATATCACAGTCGTTAATTCTGTGCAACCATTCGGCAGTTCCAGCAACTCTGGCCAACAGCCCACGTGCGGTACGAATAAAATTCAACCAGGTACATCTGCGACTCTATCAGCTCAGCCAGAAGACAGTAATTCGCCATCACCCCGTTTCGATATACTCAAGTATTGGAAGAAAAGGAAGTACTCGATCCCCCGCATTTATCGCCTGGCAATGATTGTATTGTCTGCACCTTCGACGCAAGTAACAGTGGAGCGCTTATTTAGTCAAGTAAAATACATCCTGACTGATGCTCGCATGCGGCTCAGCGATGTATCCATTAAAGACATTATGGTCCTTAAAATGAATTCAAATTTGTTGGAGGAAGTGGTGGACACAATGCTAGAACGTGACTTAATTTGATTGTGTAAACAGCTTTGGTGAACTATATTTGAAAGCGAAAGAACTGTTGAATACAAATTAATATCATTATCGTTTCTAAAACCTGTTTTAAACAAATCACATAATCACAGAAGTGCGTTTTTGAAAAAGCAATCACAATCTCAGAATATGTTTTCTTAGGTACATATCACCATAAACTGCGTTTCTATATTTACTGTTCACTTCTCGTCGCGCAATTGCCTCTGCTTATGTTGGCATTTGCATTGTGTTTCAGATGTTCTTGTTGACAAATATAATGTTGTTTCATTTCCTTCCGAATACAAACTATGTTCCTTAAACTGATATAGCAAATGGCATCGCTGGTCATTATATGCCATCATTATCCAGGGATCGTAAACTCATATCAGATCCATGTCTAATCCTTACGAATGTTGGCATATTCACCAACCGGGCATTGATTATCCTTATTAATCGGAACGACGTTTTCTTTCCCTTCCAACTTCACATAAAATCCTTCATCAATGTGGCTGGCCTGAAATTTCACATAAAGTATCAATTTTAAAATTTTCGCTTTTTGAATAGTATACTTCCCGTAAACATCATGAGTTCATATTTTATTTAAAACACTGTGAAAACAATCTTTTTACTGAAGGCCGACTTAAAGATGCGAAGGCTATCGTGTTTTGTTTTTAAATTCACTTGCAGCCCAACGAGTACAGAGAAAGGTTTAACAGATCGCCGAATGCGTATGTATTAGTAGGCCGAAATTAAAGTAAACATAATTAGTGACGCCACTAATTGCACTCACAGCTCATTGCTTGCTGCCCAGCACTGATTTTTGCCTATGTAATTTTGTTGTCATAAGGGCTAATGTTGTATTTATAATCCATCACTTTTTCCGTACATTTCTCGAGAGTGAAACATAGTTCAAGTAAATTCTAGATGTAGGTTGCTCACGATTGCGGCTTACGTTCGTCGGACAGTTCACAGTCAACATCGTGTTTCGAACCATTATCGCGGAAGCAGACCTTGAAGGTGTATTAATGAGTTCACTGTTTCATGAAAAGATATCGCAAAAGTATGCTTAAGACACCGGTTGCTGCCAGTGCTATTAATGACGTCCTTACTTTGTTTACGTTATCTTGGAGTTACTAATACAAATGAATTTGATGATCGGTACCACCTATGAACCTGATTGATTTTGAGTGCTTCATTAAATGAAATTTTATGCATGCAACAGATGCAACGATAATGCTGATAGTTATATTATTTGCTTTGCGAATGCTTGTTCAACGAATGATAATTCACGATATGAATATTTAGCTCTCTTTAAATGAAATCTCGATGATGATTTTTATCGCAAGTTATGTGACATAAAATTCATAAGGTGTGCATAACACATCGTTTGAATAGTCCTGAATAAATAGTCACGACTTATCGAATACGTGTTACAGGATAATAAATAGAAAAATCTAATTTAATAGGCTGATTTACTTCCATACGGTACATTCTTATCCAAAATTTCACCGCTGTCATTTCAAGTAAAAGACAATGAATGATTCTGTGGAAAAGAAAATTATCATCTTTCGTCTCCGAACATTATCAACTGGCGATCCTTCTGGGTCGTATTTCCACAGCCACTCAATCAATGAAGAGTGAATCAGAGGTAGGCAGAGCTGTTGTCCATTCGACTTGCGAGGAGGAATGAAATAATCTACAAAACGTCACATCTTGTTCACTCACTGAGTTCCATCGTATGATGCTTTTACCAATACATTTATCGATGGGGTTGTTTCAAACACTGATAAAAATAAAACATCTGCGCCGATTTTTTCGGCCGTCACCAACACTGTATGGCATTGCAGATGAACGAAAATAGTATCGTATCTCGAACTTAACTCTTCCAACCCATCAATATCGTTCTCAAACTAACACTATTACAAGCAGGGTTGCCAATATTTTTTTTGAATAAACTGGAAGAATGCAACAAAAAAACTGGAAAAAACTGGATCCTAACAAAAATAAAGAAAATGCCCGCAAAATGAAAAACCTTTTGCCGCATGTTCCAATCTATATGTTTTATGTAAAATATATTGTTTTAACTATAAATTCTTTACACTAACAGAGATGATTACTATATACCACATTGTCATTTTAAGATTTCTTATATTCTAGATTATATACAAACATTTCGCCATAAAATAGAGCGAAAATAAAGCGAATATAACCACATATTCAGCATAAAGTATGTTAGGCTTTCACCATGTGACATATAGTTGAAACTGTATAAATACTATAGGATATTGTTAACTTATAATTATCAACTATAAGAGTTATTGTCAGAATAATATGAAATATAATTATCAATAATATGCGAATTTTCAATGAACGGTAAAAATAATTCCTCTCTTGATTTCGACCCAAACAATTAAAAAAAAAATCATTATTTGTCCTTACATACCAAATTTGAATAAAAACAAGACTCCCATTTCAATATAAAAAGACATAACACTAAATTTTATACAAAATACCTACTTAAATAATTTTGAAGGATTTGGAATCTACAATAGTAAAAATTAAACAGCATTTAGCTATCGACTTACTCCCGAACGCTTAATTAGTCGCGATAAGAGAAGCTATCAAATATATTACTGATTCTCAGAGTTGCTGCCTCAAATTACTGAATAATAAGATTTATGATAGCTACCCTACAGGAAAACTTTTTTCTTTGATTTATTATAACAACTTCCAAGAGTTAGTCATATAATGGATTCCAGGTCACATCACTCTATCAGGAAATGATAGAGCTGATGCTGTAGTCAAAAAAGGTATTTCAAAACCAACACAGGAGAACCATCCTCTTACGGTAGGTGACTGTTTCATAAACTTCAAAACTGAATTAATGTCAGAATGGAAAACAGAATATTTTGAGTTACCTGAAGACAAAGGAAAACAGCATTTCAAAATAATGAATCAAAATAAATTGGAAACTTGGTACTATGAATTAAATTTGTCCACTTTACAGCCAAAATAAAAATGCAAGATTGTAATGCAATTTCACATGATTTTGTTTCATTTCTCGTAATGGATCGTAACTTGGAGGAAAAAATGCAAAATTGGTCGTGGGCAAAAAGGCAACACATCACTTCGCTTTGAAAAATTCAATATGTGAGTGAAGTTGTGCTGTGAATTAGTGTTGAGTATAAGATTGGAGTCCGGAAATTCAATGGCTCACATAAAAATGATCATGATACGCAACCAAGATTCGGACCGACGCTGCCTGCGTCATGGCTCTAGATAGTAACCATTCAGCAACATTAACAAGATGAAAATAGTTGAATAAAGCCCTACACTTGCTTCGATTGTCGAGGCACTCGGCGATACAGTAATGAAGCAAATGACTCTCACACACACTTGCATTCATTTCATAAAGAAGGGCAAACTTGAATAGAGGGATAGCGGAGTGGATGAGGAGGATAATAAAAATAAAACACTTTAGCGCCAACATTTGATTAGGGCGAATCTGCTTTTGTAAAAGAACACTTTGTCTGCTAATTTGTCGGAAGTTGGACACCATTCCTTCAAATTGAATATATCAGCGGACAGAAATAAAGCTCCTCTTCCTTAAAAAGTGCTTAATTTGTATTTGTAATTTTTTGTTCAAGAGAAAATTACTACGAAAGCCATTGTTTACAAAAGCGGATTCACCCTAATTTAGATGTTGGCGCTGACTTGACAGCAGAATTCTAACAGTGGCTAATGGCGTTGCGGAATTCTGTGATATTGTCTCACCCATATTTAAAAGTTGTTGACGGATGAACGAAAACCCAACGGTTGCTTCGAATGTTAAGGCACTTAGCACTCAGCGATAAATTTGTTTCGAGGAATCTGTGTGCTGCCAAACGCTTGCACACACTTGCATGGCTTCGTTTATACCATAAAATGCTTTGTGGATCATGTTGGGCAAAATTGCCTTTTCTGAATCATGCGGATTTCTCAAGATATGATTGCAAAAACTGCAATTGCATTTTTTTACCACCTTTTTAACTTTTGCTATCGGAAACGCTTGCTATCGGAAGAATTAGAACCTTTCACACGGCTACAAAGGACACATTAGAAAAATGTAAATTGATCAGATCAGATACTTGTAGTACTTGTAATGTGCAAAAAAAAACCTTACACATTTTCTTTAGAATGTAACAAATTCTCTGGGATAAGACGAAAGTTTCGACTGCTCTCTAAAAAAGTAAACTGTAAAAATGCTCTCGAAATACAAATCAAGATGAATATCTACAAGTCGCTAAATTTATCAGTAACGCATTAATAAATGTTTGAGTCCAGTTTGCGCTATTAATCACTTCTTTTTGGGCCCTCACCTGTGTAGAGAGTTGTTGGTTTGCATGATAAAGCTAATCAAATTGTTTTTTTTTGCGTAACCGTCGTTTTAAGTATTAATTTCACTTAACACTTGGCTAAATTTGACCAAACAGGTCTGGGCCATTAAAAGGAGAAAAAAAAACACTACAAATAGCAGTCTTTCAAGGGAATAGGAATCTTTCCACATTCTTAAAAAAGGTTCAACAATGAAAACGTGATTATCAATCTAGCAAACATGGTTCTATAGAAAAAAAAAAAAAACTGGAGAAAACTGGACAATAGTTAGAAAAACTGGACGTTTTGCAGATTTAACTTTTTGACTGGATCAGGTAAAAAAAACTGGAAGAATCCAGTTTAAACTGGAACATTGGCATCCCTGATTACAAGGACCCATCACTTGATTTTTCCATAAATGATTCTGGTTGATTTGCAGATTTTCACAGCTTTTAAAAGGGATTCTCGTATGCTGAATTTTTCTTCCTAAGAAAATCCACTTTTTGTTCTATCAAGCACCTTCAAATGAGAAAACTGCTTCCGAAATTTCCAAACGAAAAGCAAGCCAGGCCACTGTATTGTCAATGTAGCAGAACAGCGCACCTCGTAAAATCACTCGCGCCCAGGTAAAATTTCACGATACATTTGAGCGCATTGCAACTTCGAAAATCTCAACAATATAAGCCATACTATCGACAGCACACACACTACGCTTCAAGAGAGCCAGAGAATCATCGACCATCGACAGTTGCCAGATTTACATCTTTATATTTCTAACTGATGCCAAATGTTCAAAAACTGAGATAAATGTGTACAAAATATGTTGTGCCAAATATTTGTCCGTGTCTTATGATATATTTATTGAATTGAAGCATAATATTTGGTAATTTTCATGTAACATTATCTACCATGAGCAACAGTTTTGATAGAAATAATATTCATCCCTGAACGGCAACAATGCTCGTCAGCTGATATTTCATCCCGCCAGTGTCCCTATCAATTTGTAAACAATCTTTGCACAGACCGAGCTAACTTTTCATATTGAAATTAATTCGGGTGAGTAGAAATGCCGCAGAAAAGGAAAACACAACGGGCAGAGTTAATTCGTGAAGCAATGAAGCAGTTCCCGACCAGAAGCGTATAACATAAACATAACAAAACTATAACAAACCTTGTTAAGACTAACTGATTATGATATTAATTTGTTAAAAACATTTTCGTCTGCATAATTGTATAACATATTTATAACAAATTAAGATATAATGCCCCGGAAGACACAATCTTCGTAAAGAAATAAATTAATTCTAACACTAGCTGATATGATTTTGCTTAATCGTAACAAAACTGTTACAAAGTTTGTTTTGTTTTTTTTATATCTGTATCATAGTTTGCTTTAATTTTGTTACCTCTTGAGGATTGTTTGTTACAATTTCTGTTATTTTAACAACATTCGCGATCTGAATTCTAACAACCGCTATTATAAAAAACAGCGTAACTGAATAACAAAACCTGAAATAATTTTGTTGTTTCCTTCTGGTCGGGTTTGCACAGAAACAGTTGAGCGGGAGTGATCAGGAATGATATTCATCGCTGGATCGATAATTGACACTCATCAACGGATCAAAGTATTCTGTCTGTCGAAGGTCCAGTGAGTAGTGAAGATGAAAATGTTAAATGGAATTGTGCACCATTATCAACTGGGGAATTATTAAGTGAACACATTCTCATCATTTTATTCACGATTGGCGTGAAAATTTGTATGCAGGCGGTTTTTGGGCTGGGGAAGGTTCTATGAAGGTTTAAGACCCCTCCCCCTCTGGACAAGGGAGCTCCCATACAAATAAACACATTTTTTTGCATTACAAGCAAACGGAACCAAATTTGGCATGTTGGGGGGTTTTTGAAGGTAAAAAAAATGTTTCAATGGTAGTGTGAGACCCACCCCCATTCTGATAGGAGGGGATCCCATACAAATGAAACACAAATTTCAGCATAACTTGAGAACTAATCAAGCAACCAAATTTGACATGTGAAGGTTTTTGAAGGCAATAAATCTTTCTAAGGTGATTCGAGACCATCCTTTTTCTGAATGGTGGGGGGAGGGGGGCGGCTAGGCTCCCACGCAAATGAAACACAAATTTCTGTGTTATTCGAAAACTAATCAAGCAAATGGAACCAAATTTGGCAGGTGGAGGTTTTTGGACGCAAGAAATGTTTCTATGGTTTGAGACTCCTCTGCCTTATAGGAGAGTACATGTCCAGCAGGGTTGTTTCTTGAGTGCCCTATGGAAGATGTTTGTTCATGTAAGTAAGGGTACAATAAAATTTGAAATTTTTCGATGCTTCTTTCAGACCTCTTCCTTTTTCCTTGACTTTTCAAGCTTATTGCTTTTACAATTAGCGTATTGCCTACTCTCTTCTTAATGTTCTAAATGCACTTTCACAGTTGTTAATGAAGAGCTTTCGATACCAACACAATTCATGAATTTGTATATTGTGTGATAAGCACAATAATACTCTATGCTCAAGGAAGTAGAGAAATTTTCCAACCCGAAAGATTTCCTCAGGCGGAGCCATGTATGGATTCCCGCTCTTCAGCATAATGATACAGCTGGTATAACACATATATAACATAACAAATATACATAATAAATATATAATATAACAAATATATACCATAAAAGTGCAATTCAATGGACGCAATGGTTCTACGCCCCAACAAAAAAAAACAAATATAGGGTAAGGGGATGTAATGTTAGCCTATCTCCTTCATTCGGCCTATGTATCAAAAGTGTCAATAATGTAGTGAGAATCATCAAAATCATGTTGCTATTAGGATGACCGATATAATCCGAAGCAAATATTGATGAACTTGTAGTTGTTCATTTCCGCGTAATTTTTGATTTCTTGAACTTTTGGGCCATCATGATTTCACTGGTTAAGCTGAACAGATGTTATACATGATCTTCAAGTTAACTAAATTTTGCCTAATTTAATCGATGAGGCTAGTAATGCAGTCTGGATGTGCAGAGAATAGTTACACGTCACAAACTAACTATTCTCATAGCTAAAATAACAATGTCTTTACAAGAAAACCGTAGACCCAATGTTGGGGACATATTTTTTTGTATGTTCCCGACTATGGCCTGTTGTATCAATCAAAAGGTTGTTATTGATATAATTACAAGTGGGAATGCATGATTTTACGGTTGTTTATATTCTAGTGACTCATCTGAACACAAACAAAAGGAAAAAATCATTGTATAGTTAATTATAATGTTTTCATTATTGAATGGCTGATAAATCATATATGAACATCACTTAAGTGTTTCGAGGCAGTTTTAGTCTTGTTTGTTTTTTGAAATTTTGTATTCAGCAAATCGAATACAGCTATCAATGCCTTAATTCTTAAAATTATAAAAAAAAAACCGTACAAAGACTGCATTTAGTAATAAATCCATAGGATGGGACGAAGTTGCATCCATAAATAGGCCAAATTTAGTGCCTATAGACCGATATTAAATCCATATCCCTCGAATGATTTTGACTTTATAATAAGAGATAACTTTTCGTGATACATACTACCAAATGTCTGATCAAACCTATCTTCGCAAGTGTTCAACTAGTTGAATCTCGCTTACAGCTTAAAAACTTGATGAGTTATAATAAAAAATGTAATCGATCATTGCATATTAGGCTGAGTTAAGGGACGCATACCCTATCGTCGGAATACTTCTACAGCACGTAAAAAATGTAACCGGATAAGATTTTAACTTGACGAATATTTTCATTAACCCATGTTATAATTTCTTTTTTTGTGTACCCAATGGTTTGTATAATAGACTACTGTAATCCATGTTAAATGTTATTATTGATTTAATCTCTCAGCATATTTGATATGAAAACCCATTTATCAAAACGCGATACGCAAGCAATTTCACCTCGTGAGTTATTAAAATAAATAGATATTCCAGGAAATTACAATACTTCCCACGAAAACACATGTCTCAAATACGGATACACGTGTAGTGGTAAGCTTAAGACTAGATTTTGATTTTCATTTTCTCACACATATGTTTAAATAGATTTACCAATACAAGGACAGTTCAATCATTGATTACGAAAAATAATTACAAAGTCTTCATCCTTAAGGAGTAAGCATAAACTGTTTCATCACGGTTGGTCAACTTTTAAACATAGGTCAACTCTACGAAGCATAGGTTCCTGCATATTACAAAAAAAACGCCAAAACGGCCTACCACGAATATTCACATTCGCCAAATATTATCAACCAAAACAAACTGACGCTTAATCACACATCCAAGCGATTTAATTTTTCATGTGCTCATTTGATCACACATTCCAAAGAACAATACCTTACCAAAATAACGCATACCACGCTACGCTTGAAAGTAAAAGCAGTTGGCAACAATACATGGAACACGGACTCTCGCCAGCAAACGGTTAATAACCAGAACAATAGATAACGTGCTATGGCCGATAAATAAACCGACACCAAGGTGATACGACGCATATGGTAAACTAATAATATAGGTCACAATAAAATAGCCAATCAATCATGACCCACACCACAGGACCATCGTAAAACACCAGGAATATTTTTTTCTTATGATGTTTTCTTCGCTCACTTGACCACTCACGCCACCGAACAATAGATAACTTTAACAACAGATAATGCGACCGATCTCCTCCGATGCTCAAAGCAGACTCTCCGAGCGAATATAAGGACTGTATCGAAAACAAACTGGCAAGCAGTTTATTCAGCACCTGGGATATTTGATGAAGCTGTTTGTAATAGTTAATTAGAGCTGCCAATATTAAGAGGTGAATCCCTCTATTAATTTCATCTTTCAAAACAAGCATTAGACTCAGCCATGGAATAAAGTTCCCAATTGCAGGACTTCGGATTGATTTTCGTCCATGAAAAGGTTTTCTTTAGCTCCGCAACTGTAGATAAACCAACAATATTAAATGAGTGCGATTCCGTGCATGTGTGCGAAAGTGAAATAAAATAGGACCGATCATGATTTGCTGCAAACGTCAATTTCCTCAACCTACTCCTTCGTTTTACCTATTTGCTCTCGAAAACACTCAACCAAAACAAGTCGATTGCTATGATCACAAACTCGTCTACTAGCAGGTTATGAGACAGACCAAACTTTTAGTTTGTGATTGATCTCCAGATTGGCATTGTGTATTTCTTTTTTCATTTACTCTCACGGAATTGTTATGCAAAGCGACTATGACGACAAACAGGATGCTTCGCTGAAAAACAAGCAAATGTTAAAGACAGCAGGCTTCACGTTACAATACCGGTGCACTATATCCATGTTTCATAAAAAAAAGAGAGGGAACATTGGCTCTCTCAAAAGCAACAGTGATGCCATAGCTGCCGCTCAACAGCAAAGCTTTATTTATCTTTGAGCACAATTGGACATCCCAAAACATATTACTTCATTGCATATGATAGTGCCAGAAGATGGACAATATAATCATAAGCATAGATCAACCTCAAATGACTGGATGAAACATGAAATAAATAGCGATTTCAGATCATCTTAATATGAAATAGATTTAACTCAATGTATAAAATAATTTGGCAACAAGCCGAGGTGTGAGAAGGATGTGTTGAAGGCATTTCCTCCGGTACACGAGCACAAATGTAAAATACACTAAGGCTAAATTTGATCGAACTTCTTAAATAGGTAGGAAACTGATGGTTTTCTAGATCATGTATTTTAAATCTTTGAAATGACAGTAATAAATTGGTAATCAATAAAGATTTATGCATCAAATCATAAGCCCGATAGATAGAGCTAATGTTCGTATCATGAAATTAAATAAAAATTTTGGGTAAATGTAAAAGTTTTAGTCCTATCTTCTCCCAAGTAAGAAATTTAGTTTTATTCCAGCCGTAAAACACTCCTCCCGGTTTATTGATAAGGCTACATTTAAAACTGTTTCGTCCACCAACACCACCTCTTTGCATCTTCAAAGCCGAAATGTGTACAAAGTGGCCCACTCTATAGACGGTTGTGAAAACAAATTAATAAAACCTCTACAATACCAATATGATTTTGAAAATCTTCTAGTTAAAGATGTTATGACCACTTGAGAACCTTCATAAAACCTATTGGCTGCCATCAAAACCAGCATAGGGCCAAATGGCCACAGCTGTCAAACTTCACTATGACATCGTGGTTGGTTTTTGTTGTTCTGCTTTTTTCGATTCTCTGCTCTTCTGATTCATTTAACAGAAAATAATGTCTAAGAAAAAAATTCTAGTGTTGCGGGAAATTTTGTTTGATAGCAAAATATCCAAAACAAATTGATTTTTTTTATATCTTATCATGCTCCAAATCATATGCGCATTTAATTTTATGGAGAAAATTGGCATGATACGAGCAAAAAACTAATGCAGCTCAGAGATTATGCAAGTTTACATCAACAAAAACAAAATTAAAACATATATATTCGATATAATTAATCATGAATTTCCTTAACATTTATGGAATTCAATAAGGTTATTTTAACTGATCTACAGTTCATTTGCATTACATTAGAAATTTGGTGTAACCACGTTTCAATTATTTCGTCTATTTCAATATGGCGATTGGAAAATATCACAGTTTTGCCAAAAAGTCAATTTATCTACGTTATGGCTACTATAAAACTATTTGGTTATTTGGCATTTTCTCAATGCCAATTTGACGTTTATTGTATTTACTGGAGGTAAAATGGTTTTAAAATGCTTTTTCAAATCACTGTAATAATATAATTTGAACGAGTCCTAAAACGGCATTGCAAAACAGCATTTTACGAGTTCATAAACTTTCACTTTTTTTAAACACTTTTTAAAAAAAAAAACTTTTTTGAGCGTATTAGTAGAACGATTGTGATTGGGAAACTAGGAGAATTTAAAATTTAACACTTCATTTGATCACTTTTAAAAAAATAAAAAATTAAACCTTGAAACACTTTTTTAAATTTTCGCTAGTAATCGCGAGCAAATTCCATTTAATTCCACTATGAGCATATCTTTTGAGTTCATAAAGTCAAAATAAAACCTTTGATATAAGTATAAGGAATTGTAGAACAAAAGTTTTAGGATCGTTGTAAAGAAATTTCAAACCTATTGGCATCTCTTACTGCCATAATAAAACTATATTGATTTCTTTAATAAAACTTTTTATCTATGATTTTTTATTTGTTTTGCACCGAAAACTTCCGAAGTTTTTTCGTCACCCAATGGTCACCACAACCAGCGGAACACAAAAAAGTAGCTCTAATCATATCGCACAACGAAAAAATTGCTGGCGAGAACTTTCTGATGAGCCTACAGAATTCTATTTCCACTTCCAAATTCAGGTTTTTCATCCAATCCATCTCTGAATAACGTTACCTATTTTAACCTCGCATAAACCGCGAGTAAATTGCCCAGGTCCTTCTGAACGTAGTATTAAGGCACTCAAAACATAATAAAATATTGGCTTCGTAAAGCTTACACAATTGAACTTATTATATAAACAAACTAGATACAAAAAAACTTATCCAAATAATGCAGAAAGTGCAAATAAAGCCAAACAGTGATTTTCATCAAAACTTTTCAGCCAACTGAAATCATTCAACCAGCACTTTTTAATAATTACGATTACTCGAGGTGATAAACGGAAACCATTTAAACACTTCAACCTGATCTTGTCCTTGCAAAACCCTTTCCTTCAGAATATGCACATTGCATCCACAAACCACAATGACAAGCTCAAGTTTCTTCGCATTCTTCCCGGAGAAAAAAACCCTGCCTTCGCCTACACCCCCCAAGCCAAAACAACCTAACAGATGCGACTGGTGAAAAGCGATAAAAATTTCAAACCAAGCGATGGCAGCCGGCGAGATTTTCCACGCCAGTCACAATACTATGGAGAATTTCCCTTCCTACTTTTATTTTCGTGTTGGAAAATTCTTCCGTTGCAGCGTGCAGCGCTGCCTCTCTTGCGAACTGCCATTCCGATCTGGCTCAGATGTCTCCGTGTTTTGTTCCTCTTGGCTGGAGCAGCGTGAAATAATTCGCGAAAAATGTTTGCCCAGCACTTGACATGGTGCCGACAATTCCGTTGAAGGTATTTAGCTGTTGGTAGTTGGAGAAGTAGGGCTTTCTATTTGACAGACTGTTCACAACCGAAAGGTTGGAACATTCCTCAACTTCTTTAGGAAACTTATTGTACATGTTACAAGCTCTTAATCATTAACTCTGAATATGCACCAAGTTGAGGAACCTAATCAAGCCAAGGAAGTAATGGTTTTAAAACTAATCTAGTTGATACCGAATTTCCGAAAGCTTTATTTCATTGTTTAAGCCACTTCGCCTTGAATCATGAGTTTACTGATCGAAATCATGGACCGATCATTAATTTCCCTCAAAAAGGGCAATATATCTGAAACTATCGCCCGACGGTATCAAATTAAAAACTTTACACCCCTCAAACTCAAACAGCGACCATTAATAACGAGCTAATGGGTTTCCACCCCTGAAACAGGCTCAAGCCAGTCCCTTCACTCCAGGAACGCGCACAAAATAGTGGAAGTTGCTAGAAAATATAGCTCTTTTTCCCGTCCAGGCAGGAAAGGCCTCCTTCGCCTACGATCACTCCTTTTACCTTTCTAACGTCGAAGGGTATATTTATCGCTTTGTAGGGGGATAAGTCTTACTGATAGTACAAATAGATTGGGAAATATATGTGTTAGCGTGCCTACAGCCACCAAACAGAATTAAACAATGTTTTAAGCAACAAGGAGGAAATGGTCACTTCATGACTCGGGGGATCCTCTATACATCCTGTGTATGCTGAACAAGTCTTTTGGTTGATTTCTAGATAAATACGGCGATACGATTACATAATGGTTCACCGTTTCATTGATAGTTGGTGAGTTCGTTCCAATATGTAAACTTAACAGAATTTTAACTGTTGGTTAAAATCGGTTCTGAAATTTGAGTATTAGAGCATCTTTAATCAATCAACTGGAAATAGGATAGTCCAATTCGAAAATATGTCTAATTTCTAGAAAATATACGACGCCCTTACACAGTGGTCAACAAGTCGATTTTAACGCTCTCAAATGATTACTCCCTTAATAGTGGAGCTAGAGAGCGATGGTGTCTTTGGCGAAATTGTTGGATTTGATAAGCTTCGTATTTTGATAACATGAAAAAGTGAGATCAAAATACAACTATTTCAAGATTTTTTGATAGAGAGATGATGTCTTCAGAAAAGTTATAGAAAAAGTCAACACAAATAACTTTTGTGAAGACATAAAAATCGTATTTTTCACGAAAATGGAGATAATGAGCGTTTTTTTTTTAAATTTTAATACTCAATACAAACATCGATGGTTTTGCTATATTTCATTATTCAACTAGTTTGAAAAAATGCGTTGTCATAATAACCACACCTTCAAATACATTATTTTCAGCTTAATTTTGCTTTTTGTTTCGGTCAATATTTATATTTATTTCATGTAACTTCAATTAAACCGACTATTATTTCAAATATCATTTAACATTTATTTCAATCCGTTATTTTTCTAGCAGCTGCCTTTTATCGCCAGACAATGGTTTCTTATGACTTTTGGGATATCCAAAAGCCTTTTTAACTCATCTGTTTCCTGTTTTTCTGTACGGAGACACAATATCGGAACATCAATTGAATTTCCAGGAATAGATGTTAAAATCTTTGGAATAATTCATAGAAACTATTTCTGATCTATTGTGGGCCAATCTATTGTGGGCCAACTTGTTTCTGGAACGGCCATTCTTTAACAGGTACCTAGAGTGACCATGAACATTAGGCTGATGCAAAATTCGAAATATTTGCTCCCTAAGCAATCGACGCCAATTCGGGTCCTGATAGTCCCCAAAAATTTTAACACATTTGGTTTTAATTTGGCTTTGCACACGCTATTCAAAGTTTGTATGGGAATTAGTATGAAGAATCTCAAACTTACATTTCCAGATCCCTAACATCTTGATATTATGTCCTTAAATCAAATCTTATATACATTCATATAGTGTAAGTTGTCAACTATCAAAATGCCGAAGATACCTGACATGTAAATTTTATACAAAAATAGTTATTCAACAAATATAATAATAAAAGTAAAAATATGTAATGTATATATAAAATAAAAATATAAAATATATAAAATATATATAATAATATAAATAAAATAAAAAAACATAAAATATATGAAAATAAAATATAAAAATCAAATAAATAATAAGAAAACAAAAATAAGAATAAAACATCATACCTAAAGTGTGTATTTTATGTTTTATTGAATAACTATTTTTGTATAAAATTCACATGTCAGGTATCTTCGGCATTTTGATAGTTGACAACTTACACTATATGAATGTATATATGATTTGGTTTGAGGACATAATATCAAGATGTTAGGGATCTGGAAATGTAAGTTTGAGATTCTTCATACTAATTCCCATACAAACTTTGAATAGCGTGTGCAAAGCCAAATTAAAACCAAATGTGTTAAAATTTTTTGGGAACTATCAGGACCCAAATTGGCGTCGATTAAGCTTAGGGGAGCAAATATTTCAAATTTTGCATCAGCCTAATGAACATATTTAGAAAGAGAACGATGATCAGCGCATATTAATGGATGACAAAACTTACGTTAAGGAAGACTCTAAAACTCTTCCTGGACCGCAATATTACACAAAAGTTGTGTCGAGGTGCAACGATGTATCTGACTTGGAGAAGTTCATTAAGGTGGAGAAGTTCTAACAAAAAGTGCTCGTTTGGCAGGTGAGACCTGATGAAAAGTTTTGGGTGTATTTAACCAAAATATCGCCTGATGTGTCCGAAAGCGAGGTGCAAAATCTTGCTAACGAGTGCTTGCAAACAACCGATGCCGTAGCCAAATCCTTGGTACCCAGAGGAAAACCGCTATCGATGCTATCGTTTGTGTCCTTCAAGGTGGGTGTTCAAAAGGATCTCAAATCCAAGGCAATGGATCCCGCCACCTGGCCTCAAGGAACAGAATTTCGGGAGTTTATTGACCATGGTACGAATGTCCGGAATTTTTGGAAACCAACGCAGCGTTTCGATCCGGGAACAACTTCCTCGAATCATCTACAGCATCAGTCCAATCAACAAGTCTCAACATAGAAGTGCATCTTTCTGTGCCACCACCTTGTTCGTCCGATTCTCTACTGAAATACTTGACGGTGTATTATCAAAACGTCAGAGGCATCCGTACTTAAACGCATGATCTATTTTTGAAGCTATCGTCCTGTGGCTATGATATTGTTGTGCTAACGGAAACATGGTTGCATTCAGACATCTCAAATTCGGAATTCAATCAACTTACAGCATATTTCGATGTGATCGGAGCTCGGTCACCAGCGACCTCAAACGTGGTGGTGGAGTTTTAATAGCAGTTAAAGCCACTTTGAGCTGCAGGTCCGAAGAGCTGGAGAACTGCAATAACCTCGAGCAAGCTGATGTACGCATCAGTCTCCAGAAGTCAAATGTCTACGTTTGCGGAATTTACCTTCGTCCCAACTCGCATCTGGCGTTATATTCCTCGCACTCTATAGTGATTCAGCAGCTAAGTGAACGTATTTCGGATTCAGGCATAATCGTTGTTGTGGGTGATTATAATCTTCCCCAGCTTATCTTGGTAAACGACGCGGATGTCAATGGACTGATGCCATCCAATGCTTCATCCGAACAAGAAATCGAGCTTGTAGAATCGATTGTCGCTTCTTTACCAAGTCAACGAGATTCCAAACTCTATCGGCCGCTTACTGGACCTAGCATTTGTCAACGATCCAAATGTCGTTGAACTAATCGAGCCGCCGTCAGGTCTTCTCAGGATTGACAGTCTGCACATGCCATTCGCTAGCCCAGAGCCCGAATCAGATTGACAACTTCGATTTTCGACGATGCAACTTTGTGGATCTCAATGCTGCTGTTTCTGTCGTTGATTGGGATATGATGTTCCGTGACAAGGACACAGACGAGGCGGTATGTATCTTTTATGACACTCTGTACAGAATCTTGGACGAACACGTGCCACGTAAGCGATGTAGACGACAGCCTTTCAAGCATCCTTGGTGGACTCCTGAGCTGCAGCACCTTCGTAGCGTTGTTTGAAGTCCCGCAAGCGTTATTTTCGAGCGCGAACAGATGAAAATCGTAACAATCTTCATTCTGTTGAATCCAATTACAACGAATGCCAAATTGTGTCTTTTCGTAATTACATCATCCGCATGGAGACGACTGCGAAGCAAGATCCTTCCTCTATCTGGACATTCATTCGTAACCGCAAACGCTCAAATCGATTTCCAGCTGAGATGACTTTCAAAGATTCGACTGCTGATTCTCCTGATGGATTAGCCAATCTATTTACCGATTTCTTTGAAAACGTACACAGTACTGATTCGCCAGCATTTTCACCTGACAGCCTCAGGAACTGCCCATTATTCGACCTGAATCTGCCGCTCTTCGAAATAACACAGCATGATGTCACGTCTGCCTTGAATAAGCTAGACGTTTCCAAAGGACCTGGGACCGACCACCTTCCGCCGATGTTCCTTAAAGAATGTGCTGAGTCTCTACAAAATGCCTTTGACAATCATTTTCAACAGCTCGCTTCGCCACTGTACCTTCCCGAAACTGTGGAAGACAGCTTCGATCTGCCCGATATTCAAAGCAGGATCTAGTCATGCAGTTGAGAATTATCGTGGCGTTTCCTTTTTGTGCTGCCTGGCAAAAGTGTTCGAAGGATTAGTTCATGATGTCCTGTACGCTGCTTCTCAACCATTTTTATCTGAGTTTCAACACGGATTTGTTAAGAAGCGTTCAACATTAACGAATCTCATGACGTTCACCAATTTTGTATCAACGGAAATTGAGTACTAGCGTCAAATAGATGCCATTTACTTCGACTTTTCCAAAGCGTTCGACAAAGTGCCTCACGATCTTGCTGTTGCGAAGCTTAGATACTTGGGATTTCCAGATTGAATTACATAGTGGTTGCGCTCTTATCTGTCTGACCGTAATGCGTTTGTCAACATCAACAGATCGCACTCTCGCGTCTTTTCCATCACATCTGGTGTGCCACAAGGCAGCGTTCTGGGCCCACTCAGCTTCATATTGTTCATAAACGATCTCTGCTTTCGGTTGAAATCAGGAAAATTGCTCTACGCTGACGATCTAAAAATTTATCGCATTGAAACCTCTCACCTCGACTGCTGCGCGCTTCAGGCCGATATAGATGAACTACAACGATGGTGCCTTGAGAATGGGATGGAATTGAACATCAACAAGTGTAAGTCCATTGCATTCTCTCATCGGCAGTCTCGAATTGAATTCGAATATTCGGTTGGACCACTATACTTGGAACGCGTTGAATCCATCCGTGACCTTGGAGTAAACATCGACAGTAAACTACGGTTCAATGAGCATGTCTACATAACTACCGCTAAAGCGTTTGCAGCCCTAGGATTCGTACGACGCTGCACCACGAGCTTCAACGATATTTACGCACTCAAGTCGCTATACTGCTCATTAGTTCGAAGCATCCTGGAATATGCTATTTGTTTGTGGATGCCGTCTCATGCAACGCAAATCAAACGGATGGAGCGTGTGCAGCGCAGCTTTGTACGTTTCGCCATATCGATTACGTGGAAAAGGACATCAACCCACCAAACTGTCCGCAACTCCGCCCAATTGGTCGTAACTGGGCAATTGCCAAGAGAATCCTGCACATGGATGGCAAGGTTGTTTATAACATCGACCAGTTTAAAACAATTTGGAAAACTGCGACGGAGAAATGAAGTCAGGTTACTGTGCAGAAATCAATGAGTGGAGGAAAACGCAAAATTTGTTTGTACATCAGGAATGAAGTTTCTTGCTGAGTTTATCTCAAAATGCACTTTTAACGTTCCATACTGAAATAAAGACCGCTTTTTGATTTGTTTAATCAACGTTCAAACTTAATTTTACGTTAAAGAATATTTGAAACCACTTTTTGATTCACCCCATAGTAGGAGTTATTTATATGGTTTGTAATTTGGATTGAACAACATATCATATACATTTAACTAATCAATTATAATGATAAAAAAATGGCAATATCCTTCTTATTAACATGCAACCCTATGAGTGGACAGCAATTTCTGCTAAAAACAGAGATGTGAAGGGAAAGTATTGACACACTCAATAACAAAAATATCCGAGCAAAATTTTGCTTCCAAACAACGCCATGTTCAACCTTCTGTAACTTTGTCAATTATGAATATTTTTGGCTGATTACAAAACTATAACAAATGTATAGACTTTATGTCGTCAAAATTTTGTGATGATGGGATACATAAATTTGAAGTTTTCATAACCTATGTGAAAAAGGTCGTTTTTACCAATTTAAAAATTCCGTATTCCGTGAAAAATTTAGATAACATATTTTAAATTTCACCATAGCCTAGAAATATTAAGAAAATAATGTGGACAAAATTTGAACACCATGGAAGCAAAATTTAGCTTGGCTTTTTTTTGCTACCCAAGCAACACAAAACCGACATAATTGGTTACAGTGACTTGATTGTGACTTAATTGAGTAGCATTGAAGTAACATCAACGTGTATTGCAACATGTGTGCTGCTAGGGTAGGTCCGTAAGAGCACAGCAGGTTGTGAAAATTGAATAGAAGTAGATTAAATTGAGCTTAGGGCATGTTTGAACGGCGGCATTCGAACATATCATGTGTCGACAATAAGTAGTAGCTTTAAGGAATTTTAATTTATTCTGTGAATTTTAAAGTAAAGCCAACATTGATTAAAGTGAAATTTCAAGAGAAACATCAGATTGCATCAACGAAAATCTTAAATAATTAGATAAAGTTGCACATACAAATACACCCAATATTTAGCTTATAAAATCTAGTCTTTTGAAAACTCGGTGTGAAACATTATTTATAATTATTTCATAATTTAAAAAGAAACATCGTAGCAAAAGGTTAATTTATTACTCCTTTACTTAAAAATATTATTATTCGTGCTTGTGATATCCGTATGCTCTAACTTTACGTTTGATACCATCCATTAAACTCTGCACAGTGTCCTCAGTTACTTTTCTGGAAGCATTTTCCCATTTTTTTTATCAAAATCTTTCTCATTATGTGCCTCTCCTTTAGATTTCCAAAGGTTTTGCTTTACAAGAGAGATAGATAAGAGATAATCAGATACTACCATCTATTGTGGCAAGGTAACTTTCCATAGCAGTTACCAAAAGCATTCCAAAAGCAAGTTCACACCAACAGCATTAGAATCGAGCCCTCGATTGACGGAAGAAACCCAATAGAAGGGGTCGAAGAGCCCGCCCTCGTTCCGCAAAATGTTAACAATAGGGAGGAGGCAGTCCCATGCTCCCTATCCAAATCGTTTCACTTGGGTGCCCTGGTGGTCCCTCCTTTTCCCCGTTATATATTAGGTCGTGGATATATAGTATATTTTGAAGTGGTCATTTGATTGCTTCCCTTGTGTTAGAAAATTTGGCTGAAAGTTAAATTGTTAAGGGTTTATACCGTGCTTTACTGTGTTGTCTCGGTGTTTCTGTGGGTCCGTGTTTCCGTGGGTCTGCCCCTACCGTTGTACCCTGAAGCGTTGACTTTAGGATGATTGGTATGGCTCGCGGTCATAGTATAGGGAAGAGAACAGAAAAAAAAAAACAAAAAAAAAAGGATTAGTGATTGGAAACGCGCTATGCGCATGTGAGATTTTCATAGTGATATTCTCACAACGGTCGTTCAGAATTGTTCGACGGATGCATATGAGAGATCGTTCCTGATGAGTACTCGTTTACTCAATTCCATCTTGTTTGGTTGTAGAAGACAAGAAACATTTTACAACGTGCTACATTTCGGAATATCCGGGCAATGATCCACCATCGCATCTTTAAGTGATCATTACAAGCTGTCCATTTGGTTCAGGCACTTTTGAACGTTGATGGGGCAGCCGATTCACACATGAAAACTGCCGCGACCAACTCGACAGAACGCGCCCAAATCTCTTTCTGAACCGAAGGGCAGGGTTCCAAAGGTTTTGCTTCACAATGACCCAAACTCTTTCAATTGGAAAAAGTTCTGGAGTGTTCGGAGGTGCAATGTTGACGTTGCTTTCTGCATACCACTCCTGAGCCTGTCAACAGTCAACCGATCCCGGAAGCGTATCAAAACACTACCTACTGTTGGATGAGGGACTCCGAGTTATTTGGCTATGTCATGACGCGACATAAACGGATTTTTCACAATTTAATGCAAATTTTTCACACACTTGTTGTTCTTTCGACTCCATTTTCAATACAATGCTTTTGTGACAGTAAACCTTGCGTCAAAACGTTCTCACAATGACATTGCATTAGTGGTTTTCATGACGTAAATTTCAACAGGTAACCCAATCCTTTATCCAAACATAAACCGAAACCTTTATGAGTGTGTGAGTAGCATCACTAAAAACCTCAAAAACTTTTGATTGTTATTTTTTGTATTCTCCCCAGCGTGGAAGTAACGATCTTTGATGAAGTTAACAGAAGCAGATAATTTCTCATCTCCATGCGAAGCGCTAGGAGCGGACAGTAATTTTATTGCTAGAACAAATAGACATGAAGAGAAAGTGTATTGATAGTTCCGTATAGAGTAACGGCAGGCTTTGAAAATTGAAAGAATGCAAGATTGAAAACGAGCAGAGGGCATTTGAACGGTAGTATACGATCAGGCACATAACCCTTTGTCATACTACCCCAAGGGGGGAAATCCTTGTGTATCCCAAAAACTTATTTTCGATACACTCCTTAGCTGCAGTAGAACCCCAATCAATGCATCAGTTCATTCTCAGAAATTTCCATGTATAAGAAGGGTCATATTCATCCGAATGTGGATTCACGGTGGGTTTTCTTTTCCCGATATCAAGCAGAGAGAAGCGAAAAAAAAGTGTAGCAATCCTTTCTCGCTTCCAGGAAAGGAAAACTTTCGCCCATCTTTCTTGCTGCCTACCGCCGTGGTTGAGTAATAAAAGAATGCAGTTGCATGCGCGTGAATAAGAAGGAAAAAAGAGGCGAACTTTCTTCCGGGGGTTTCGTAAATGGATGAAAATATAAAACGCAAAACTTCAGGTCAGCAGCAAACGAGCACACTCCGTGCTATACATCAGCATCAACGGTTCAGCCACAAGGTTACGAATTTCTTTTCATCTTATGTAGTTGTGGAAGAGAAGTTGGGTTCAGTCAAAAAAAAAATACCCTAGCTGTGCAAATGTAGAATTTCGCGTGCAGAGCTCTGACGCAGCCAGAAAAGAAATAAAGTTATTTTCCCACGGCAAAATGGGGATGGAAGTTTTGCACCTGGTTTTTCTCCACCCCTGCCGCCGAGCAATGTGCTGACTAATGGGGATGGAATCGGAATTTAAAGACATGGCGCTGGTTAATGTTTCCTATCAGGAACATTTCGGAATATAATTGCTTGCGCTGGAACTGAAAAGATTATTTGGTTTTGACTTCGTTAATAGGAATACAGTATTTTTACGCCAAAAACTCCCAAAGATCACTTGTAAATAAACATTTCGGACAGAGTTGACAAAATTTGTCACAGGACAGTTGAATGTTAAAATGAACAAACATTGAATAATGTTACTATTGGTTCATTTTTCTACCCACGGTTTGTTAGAGCCAAATAAAATTCAATAGTTTGATTGCTTGAAAGAGTTTAATAAGTTTCCTGATCTAAATCACGAGAAAATAAATAACTTAGTTTTAATAGACAACATTTTTGTCTATTTATTTAAGTTGGTCGAAACCAAATCTTGATAAAGTTTATTTATATTGTTTCTTTTGATATTTTATTTGAAGCTTTATTGTCTTAACTCAACACAAAATTTTATAAAACAAACCACTGTATAACAACTTCGAAATAACTTTATTTTGATTAGTTTTGCATGTGTTTAATCAATTATACCTGATTCCAAACATTAGAATCCCTACTATACGAATATTGTTGCTTAGGTTTTGATTTGAATAATTCAATATTCAAATATTCAAATATTCAATCAAGTACTGATACATAACAAAAATTCCATACCAAAATATAGTTGGGAACACAGCAAAAATTATAAAATTATAACAAATAAAAAATTATTTGGTCTAAGAGTTTCTTGTGAAATCAATGATTTTGTTTCTATCAGTTGACAGAATTATTTAAAAAAAAAAAGTAACCGCTTATGTTCACTACACACAACAAGTATAGGAAAGGCTTGTAAGATGGAACACGCACCGTTTTTTGCTCGTAACATGTATAATTTTTATTTGTTCGCGGATCCAAAGACATTTTTCGAAAGAAGAACTAAAAGCCTCCAACTTTGTCTAAAAATTGATTATATATAGTCATAAAAAAAAAGTTATGGCCTATTTTCGAAAACCATCAAAAATTGCAATTTCAAAAAATGTATTGCTATATTTCAATTTATTGTTGATTCCATGGCTTTTCCAAACATAAAAAAATATTCATATGTTTTAAAAGAAAAAAAAAAGTTCCATCTTACAATCCTATCAGTCTTTCATCTTACAAACATGACGCCATAAACACAAAACATCAAAAAATTGTTTCACTCTACGATTTGTTTGGAAATGCCTTTGGATCCTAAAAATACACCAAAAATGTTGGCCAACAAAAATGTTAACCATTTGATATCGATGGGAAATTTCCACTTATTAAGCACTAGAAATAATTGCTATTTTAATTATGCCAACACTTTCGAACATTGAAACCTGGAAGAGCTAAATCGAATGAGTGTATTCACTCCAAAAGCAAATGAAAATTGAAGAATAGAAAAAAAATGAGGTTAACACTTGTCAGCGCGCTAGTGTTGTCGCTGTGAATGTCAAAAGTGGCGCTGTTCCATCTTACAAGCCGTTCCTCTACTAGAAAATAGTTATAATCAAGAACAGGAGATATAAAGGATGTTTCGATCAAAATTTGGTCGACTTAAACTTGACGCATTTCCTTTCACCGTGCATTAAAAAGTTATGCACACCCCTCATTTTGAAGATGTGTGCGTGTAGCATCATGCCTTTATTTTGATTTTGAGATTAGCCCTTCAGTTATCAAAATGTCGTCGAAAATCCAAACTACTCTCACGTAAAGTTGGCAAATTTTTTGAATGTGGCTAAATCAACTGTTACCAACGTATTAAAAGTGATCGGCGAACGCTTGACGACAGCCAGGAAAGCTGGATCGGGGGGAAATCGAAAGCCGGAGGCCACAGTGACGACAAAAAGAGTTGCCCGCTGCTTCGAGGTGTCGCAAAGAAGCTGAAAGTGGCGCCTACAACCATGGATAGAGCTAAAAAACGAGCTGGACTGTCGACTTACAAGAGAGTGGTGACTCCAAATCGCGACGATAAACAAACACGTCGAACATTGAAACTACCGGAAGATGAAATTTACGTCAAGGCGGACTTGAAACAGCTCCTGGACAGGAATTTTATACGGCAACCGAACGGGGAGAGGTGGCAGATATTTTCAAGCACATTCAACTGTGAAAGCTCGCGAATAAATATCTGGTGTGGCAGGCCATCCGTACCTGTGGCTTGGAGAGTAACGTTTACATTGCGACTGGAACCGTCAACCAGGAAAATTATCTGAGCAAGTGCCTACATAAACGTCTACTGGCTTTCCTGAAGCGACACAATTGTTCCGTTCTATTTTGGCCGGATTTGGCATCTTGCCATTACGGGAAAAAGGCCATGGCCTCCCAACATGTCAGAGCTCCACCCAATCGAACAATATTGGGCCATCGTGAAGCGGAACTTTAAGAAGACTCAAATAGCTGTTGTGAGCGAGAAACAGTTCAAAGCAAACTGGCGTTTTGCGGGGAATAAAGTGGACAAGAAGACTGTACAACATCTTATGGCAGGTAACATTGTAGTAGATCACAAACGGATGAATAGTGACCATCTGCCTTGCAAAATGATGCGATTGATTTTCGTTTTGTATATTGATGTTTTAATTCTCAGCAAAATCTTCGTAAACAATTGTTTCATTCAGTTTAAGATTTGATTCAAGCTCAAAAAATAGCTTTTTTTGTGCCTAGGAATTAAGAAATCTTAGTTAATTTTGTTACGATAAGTAAGTTTTCATTTACCTTTGTGTTAAAGAAATGTTGCAAAAATCCGTTGCGTAAATTGCTCAATTTGTCTACAAACTCGTCAGCCAATCTAGTTGTGCTATCAACTAGTTGTTTGAATCCAATTTTTGAACTTAATAGTTTCAAGGGGAAAACCAGCAATTTATAACAGTAGTCGCCCAAGTCAGGGCATTCTTCACATTCCAAAAAGTAGCATTGAGGAGAAGGGCTGTTACATATCAGATAATTGTGAATCAACTGAGTTAAAGAACTGTCCTTCATCTTCGGTAAAGCTTTCACAGAACGTAAGCACAACTCAATACTTTCAAGTCTCATACAAACACACACTGTGTGAGTACCGGAACTTCCAGTAAGTATGCATTCTGGTGGTCGAAGTTTAGCAAACGTTGAAAATCCGATTTTTTATTCCGGATACCGATCTTTGAAGTTAGCAAACACTTCGTTTATTGATCTCAAAAGCAAACGTTTTTGTCTAGCTTCTCGTCCATCATTAGTTCTCTCACTGATTTTGTCGCGAATACCGTGCATCGTTGTACTGCAGCTGAAAAAATATTAGTTTGTTTGCTACGTGCGCTTGTTTTTCGGATTCCGATACCACACTACTTGCATCTGGCAGTTTGAAAACTTTCATGGTGTGACGAACTTTCAAGAGTTTTAAAGCAAACAATGTACCTACATTTTAAATGAATTTAGTGTTATAATTTAGAAAAGTAATGTCATGCTTACTACCTCCTGTTTCAAAGACAGTTTTCTGCTTACTCCACGAGGGTGTAAACAATGTTAAAATCTGGAACTGTACCGATTTGGAGAAAGCATTGTATCCAGGCAACCAATAAGCATTAGCATATGCAACCCTAAACATGCATTTCAGATACAAGCGATATATTTGCATTATATCAGCATCTTGAATTCTATCTGTTGTAAAGTAGCATTTAAAATGCTATTTAAATGCTTGTTGCCTGTAATAAGCATTTCGAATGCAAAATAGCATTAATGAAGCATTATCATAGCATTTCAGTAAAGCAGCAGTATATTGGGCCAAAAGTAGCCTTTATGTTGCATTTAAGGCGACTTGATTGCTTGATAGGCTGTCGTAAAGCCGCTTTTGAACTGCTTATTGGTTAACTAGGTAGTTATTAATTATATCATTGGCAATTGATGTTTCAGTGACTTGATAGTAAACTGGACAACTCACCTCCAACATTTGTTTCAATGCATTTCCAGCTTGTTTGAATAATTAACATCGGGAACCCTCTCATCGAAGTTCTCCAACACAGATGTTTTGGATACCAAGCCGCGATAGAATGTCCTTCATGATTCAAAAGTTTCATTTCTCAGAAATGATTTCAACCGATGGTGGTTCTCTGAAGTTTATCTCACCTTCCTGTTCAGAAACCACCACAACCTCAGAAGAGCCATTCTGATGGAGCCAGGTCACTTTCAAACGGCAGGATGCACAAATCCGATCTACAAGACTGGGGACTAATAATCAACGACATTTTGTGGCACTTTCGTAAGTTGCAAATCTTCCTTCGAGTGATCACTTTTCGAAAAAGGATTACAACAGAAACGGTTCCTATAACACACCATCTTTCTGGGACCCTGAATTGCACAGTTCCTGATCATTTTATTTAAATCAGTTAAGGAAAAATGCACCAAACAAGCTGTCGCCATGTTATGCACAGCAAGTTGTCAAGTATTGTTTTGAATAAACTCACTAACACAAATTCTAATGCAACGTTAAACAACACACACACTATGATTTTGCGTAATAGTTGTAAAATGCAAAACTCGCTGCAGAACATTCGCTATAATAGTAGGCTAAGTCCAATGCCCACCTAATTTTATCAGAGACCGAAATTTTCGCCTTCTTGAGAAGAGAAACGTCATTTTTCACACGCTTGGAGAAACAACTGAGAATGTGAGAAGCAAGAGAATATTATACGCTCACAGCAGTTTTCGTGAGAAAAGCAACGGCGATTTATAATTTTCGGAGAGCATGAGTAGCTGATAAATCGTTTCTTTTTCAGTGAATCCTAGATTCCCATAACTATTTTTCACTTACTTCTTGACACCTGAAAATACACCCGTATTCATGCTTGTTTTATTCTAACATTATACACTAAAGTTTTTTTTTTTTGCACGGGGGATACGTTCCACTTTTAGTATGGAACCGTGTTAAAAAAGACTAATTAGAGTTGATAAATTCACATGCTTATACCTTTTATATTGCTCCGATTTTTTTTGTATGGGTACCTTTCCATGCAAAGGTCAAAATACAGTTTATAAAATTTTGAGTATTTACACCAAAAATTGTGAATTTTTTGAAAAACTGCTATATGATTACTTTTGGCCCAAAACGTAAAATGTGATTTGAATTTGGTCGATAAGTTGTTCCGTTCTTGAGTTATCGCCAAAAACAACCCGTGTAAAAAAAACCGTGCAAAAAAAAAACCTTAGTGTAATTCTATAATGATGGTCCATGGCGGTACCAGTGTGCACCGACTTGGCCTTATTTTCGGTTTTTGCTCCTCGTATACGACCTAAGCATGATTTAAGTGAAAAATGTGTCATGAGAAAATATGTTCGTTGAATTTTGGAGAGATTAGATGATATTAGAGACTAGATTTGCGCAAAATTGAGCCTGTTTACAAAACGGTTTGACCCCCTGGCAAGTGAGGGGTCCATCAATTCGAGTTGATTTCAAAAGACCTCATGTCAATGGCGGCCGGATTTGACAGAGAATTACGCAGTATAACATTATTTCTATTTATTTCTATGTTCGAAAAAAAATCTTCGTAACAAAGGAATAATGATAACACATTTCAATTTAAATATTATTTTTCGGACTTATATTCGTATGCTCTAACTTACGTTTGATACCATCTATTAAATTCTGCACGGTGTCCCCAGTCACCTTTTGGAAGCATTTTACCACTTTTTAGCAAAATCTTTCTCATTATATGCTTCTCCTTGTGATTTCCCAAGGTTTCGCTTCACAATTGGCCAAGTTCTGGGGTGTTCAGGGGATTAAAGTCCATTAGTTCAATGTTAACGTTGTTTCTTGTATACAGCTTGTTGTCGAGTTGAAGTTGAATTAAGATAACGCTTTTCTTTTAGCAATTCGGTTGCTTTATTTCTAGCGGTAATGCTCTAAAACTAAAGAGAATAGTTTATGTAAATTTAATTCTAATTAATAACTTTATAACTTACAATTCTGGTGACCCTATTCACCCAAACAACTTCTCATCGACAATTCTGGCCGTGATGTCTGTATTCTTTATATAAAAAGTAATTTAAGGATAACTTTAACTAGTTGATAAGGCATGATTTAACTTACAGTGTATATATAATAACTTTTAATAGGAAATAATTAAATTCCTAAGTATTTAATTTACGCGTAACTTTAAACTTTGAGTAGCACCCAATCCAATCACAATAGAATTCTTCTTCTTAGTACATATCTATTGTTTTAGATTTCCCACATCACTGCGCTTGACATTGTTCTCATAATTGATGGCCTGTCGAGTTGACAGCTAACACTCGCTCTCACACGGAGAAAAAACAGTCCCGTTTGAAACAACAAACTTGTTTGTTGAAATCCTAACTAAAAAAATGTTGTTTTTAAAAATCCGTTTTGTTGTTTTAAGCCAACGATTCAGTTTTGAAACAAACAGGCAGCATGGTTGTTTTTACCTAAAGATATTACATACCACAAAACAATACAAATTATGGTTGTTCTAAACTAACAATTTGTTGTTTCCAAGAGGTTGCAAGAGGTTTATTATTATCAAAACACAGGTTGCGTTGACTCAGGGAAACAAATTAAAATTTTAGATTGATTCAACCAAAGCGGCGGTTAAATCAAACTGATATATTGTTTGGAGAAAAAAACAACAAAAAGTTAAGTTTGAAACAAACTATTTTTTTGGGTTATTCCATTTTCCGTCCGGTCCCACTGTATGCTCTTTTCGCGTATGTTTTCAACGCAGGTGAAAATTCAATTCAATGAATTTAGTGAAAACCTGAAAATAGCATAAAGGCTCGTAGATTTCTTTTACGCTTAGGTCTATAAATGTTAATGTGCGTTTTTCTAATGTTTGTTAGCCTTTTATTCAAATAAATAGTATTAAAATTATTACAAAAGAAATGTCGGTGAACGGAAATGTTTGTTGTTTCAACCGTTTTCGTTCGTTTGTTTTAAACAGCAGTTCAGTATAAATCATACTAAAATTTGTTTGAAAAAACCATGAGCGTTGGTAGAACCAACTAAAAAAATTTGTTTTTTCTCGTAGCTGTCAGAATGAAACTAATACGATGTTTGTGCCCAATTCAACGTGAAATTCCAGTTAAATGAAACTAGAATTTGTTTGCGTTTAGCCATCTTTTTTCTCAGTGTACTCAGTGTGTGTGTGCTGTGTCCCTATGTAACTTTTATCGGGAGTAGTGACGGCCGTTACACTTCGCTCAGCACAGCTCCTGAGCCGCTTTGCCATAATAGCAAGACGCTTCATTAGGCCAAAACATCACAGAACTCGTGTACTTTCGGATGAATGGTAGTAGTCGTTTTTGCAGAAACTCGTTGACGTAATCTTATTGATTAATCGTACCTTCAAAACACAACTACAAATGACCTACCAAACCATGTACTTTTTAGAGAAATTCGGCAACGTTTTGCCCTTGAAATGATCGGCAACCTTGCCACGGTGTAATGGGGTATAAAACTCGAGACCAAGAAGCTGGCTGTAATCTACTTTGACGTTTGTTTTATAATTCATATTCACGCAATCAAATTTTTGTCAGCAATTTGTCGTACAACTTACGCTCTCTTGTTTTCGAACTGACATCCAGCTTCTTGTTCCTGTTTGTGTGTGTATGTGTATATACAATCCGGCAGTGATTTTATTTAAAAAAAAATGTTTGCAGTTAAACGAACTGCTGTCGACTCGACAAACATTTTTAACCCGGGAATTGAAAGGTGATAGCTCTGTTGGGTTCCAGTGACCCATTTCAGAATGCTTGGTTACTCACGTCCATTCCGAGGTTACTTTCACTTACAACAAGTCCCGCATAAACACAGTACAAACATCAATTGGATATAGGTACTGTGCATACACTTCCATCATCAAATCTTATTGTTTTGATAATGGCACGTATTTAGCAGTATTTACATTATAAACGAGAAAACTGCTTCCAAAATTTCCAAACGAGAAACAAGCCAGGCCACTGTATTGTCAATGTAGCAAAACAGCGCAACTCGTACAATCACTCGCACCTCAAGTAGAAATTTACGATCCATTTGCGCGCATTGCAACTTCGAGAATCTCAACAATACTATCGACAGCACACACATTACGCTTCAAGCGTGCCAGAGAATCATCGATCATCGACAGTTGCCAGATTTATATCTTGATGTTTTTAACTAATGGGTTTTGACATGTTCAAAAACTAAGATACATCTGTACAAAACATGTTGTGTCAGATGTTTTTCGAAGCCTTATGATATATTTATTGAGTTGGAAGCAAAATATTTGCTAATTTGCTATGTAACATAATCTACCATGAGCAACAATTTTGAAAGAAATAACATTCTTCCCTGAGTTGGCAACAGTGCTCGTCAGCTGATAGTTCCGTTCTGCCCAGTTTCCTTTTATCAATTTGTAAACAATCTTTGTACAGACCGAGCGTAACTTTGACAATAATTGAAATTAATTCGGGTGAGTAGAACTGTCGCAGAAAAGGAAAACACAACGGGCGGCGTTAACTCGTGAAGCAACGAAGCCGTTTGCGCAGGAACAGTTGAGCGGGAGTGATCAGGAAGAATATTCATCGCTGGATCGATATTTGACACTCATCAACGGATCAAAGTGTTCTGTTTGTTGAAGATCCAGTGAGTAGTGATTGTTATTCAAAATGTGAAGATGAAAATGATAAATGGAATTGTGCACTATTATGAGATGGGGAATTATTCAGTGAACACATTTTTATCATTTTATTCACGATTGGCGTGAAAATTTGTATGCAGGCAGCTTTTAGGCTGGGGAAGGTTCTTATGATGGTTTGAGACCCCTCCACTTCTGGAAAGGGGGGCTGCCATACAAATAAATACTTTTTTTTGCATATCTCGAGAATTAATCGAGCAAACGGAACCAAACTTGGCATGTTGGGTTTTTGAAGGGTTCTAAAAGGGGGGATCCCATACAAATGAATCACAAATGTCAGCATAACTCGAGAACTAATCAAGCTTATGGTACTAAATTTGACATGTGAAGGTTTTTGAAGGCAATAAATCTTTCTAAGGTGATTCGAGACCATCCTCTTTCTGAAGGGGGGGCTATGCTCCCATACAAATTAAACACAAATTTCTGTGCCGGTCGAGAACTAATCAAGCAAACGGAACCAAATTTGGCAGGTGGAGGTTTTTGAACGTAAGAAATGTTTCTATAGTGGTTGCCCGAATAGAAATAACCATACAATTACGATACAATAATATAAAACCACATTAACATCAATTGCGGACCGTGAATCTTGTTGTTCATAAATCAGATAAATGTAAAATGCATATTTTCATTACAATAGATCAACAATTCAATCCATATTCTAGGATTTTCAACAATTGTGAAACAATACGATTAATAGTAATTGACTCAAATTTGTTCGGAAAATATTGATTATTTCTATAGTTAAGATACATAACAACACCGCTTTGCTATTGTCGATGTCTCAATTTACATTAGATTTTATTGTGATAACGATAACTCCTATTGTCATTTTATCAACAATACTATTAATTGTACATACTATAGATTCTATTGTAAGGTTACAATATATTCTATTGTAAATCTATGAGATGTTTTTATTCGGGTTGAGACTCCTCCGCCTAATAGAAGAGTAAATGCCTAGCAGGGTTGTTTCCTGAGTGCACTATGGAAGATGGTTGTTCATTTAAGTAAGGGTACAATAAAATTTGAAATTTTTCGATGCTTTTTTCAGACCTCTTTCCTCTTCCTTGACTTGTAAAGCTTATTGTTTTCACAATTAGCTTATTGCCTGTTCACAACTTAATGTTCTAGATGCACTTTCACAGTTATTAATTTGGAGCTTTCGATACCAACACAATGCATGAATTTGTATATTTTGTGATAAGCACAATAATACTCTATGCCCAAGAAAGTCGAGAAAATTTCCAACCCAAAACATTTCCTCAACCGGACCGTGTGTGGATTTCCGCTTATCAGCATAATGATATAGCTGGTATAACAAATATATGCCCCCGTTTGCTGGGTGTGGTGTTTGAGCTTTACTGAGCAAGCTTGTTGCGGATCACGAACAAATAAAATTAGCACAAGAAAAAGTAACTTGATTTAACTTACGACCATAACATGGAACCACATCCGACAGAATAAACATATTGTATACCAAAAAAGTTCAATTCAATGAACGCAGTGGTTCTATTCCCCAACAAAAAAAAAACATATTGTCTGAACACTTCTACAGTACGTAACAAATGTAACCGGCTACGGTTTGAATTCAACGAATATTTCATTGACCAATGTTATAATTTCTTTTGTTGTGTACCCGATGGTTTGTATAATAGACTACTGTAATCCATGTTAAATTTTATTATTGATTTAATCTTTCAGCATATGTGGTATGAAAACCCATTTATCAAAAAGCGATACGCAACCAATTTCACCTCGTGAGTTATTAAAATAAATAAATATTGCAGGACATTACAATACTTCCCACGAAAACACATGTCTCAAATACGGATACACGTGTAGTTGTTAGCTTAAAACTAGATTTTGATTTTCATTTTCTCACACATATGTTCAAATAGATTTGCCAATACAAGGACAGTTCAATCATTGATTTCGAAAAATAATTACGAAGTCTTCAACCTCAATCAGCTGAAGCACTGCATTCCGCTGGTATTTGAAATTGTCGTCCTGCTTGCCACCAGATACTGGATTCCGATTCGACTCCATTTTCAATACAATTCCCATGTGACAGCAAACCGTATGTCAAAACGTTCACACACACAATAACCTTGCGTTAGCGGACATCTTTATATTGACAAATAAAAAAGATGAGGCTTGTAACCCATGGCTAGATTTTGCTGTGCGCATACCGTTTGACATGAGCTTCTAGAATACAAATACAATTATTGATCGAATGTACATAGGGTAGGGAACGGCTTAATCAGGGGTGACTGTTTTAATCAGTTGTTAAGAAATAGGTCTAAGACTCCTATTTTTTTCAAATATTTACGTATATAATGATTCGAAGAAAAACTCTATCTATTAGGCTGATTCGATGCATGAATCATGTTTGGTCACCAATTAATTACTCTCATTTCAAAGATTAAAAATATATAATCTTGAAAACCATCAGTTGCGCTGAAGAAGGTCACTCAAATTTTGCCTCTGCAATTTTTTTATTTGTTTGCGTGTATCGAAGGGAATAACTTCAACAACTCTTCCTCGCATCTAGGCTTATTGCTAGAATGTGACGCTGAACATTCAGTAAACATTTATTTCATTTTATTTGATCTGAAATAACTATTTATTTCATGTTTCATCAAGTGATCTTGCTTATGATTATATTTTCCATCACCTTGCACTAAGGAGTGTATCGAAAATAAGCTATCCACAAACTTTCTTTCAAATTATGTTGAAAACCGATATTTTATTCATACAAAAAATTGATCCTTTATTGTAGGAGGTTAAACTTGAACATAATGAAGACCGGATGAAATTTAAGTTATTTCTTCACGAACTTTCGAACTTTGGATCGAATGCTCTTCATCAAGTTCCGAACAAGTGTTGCATCGCATTTTTTGGACGCTTGAGCCCAAATTTTTTTGAACTCCTGCATGTTCCCAGCTGCCTTACCAGTCTTCTTGAAGACTCTCTTCACGATTGCCCAGTAACGTTCGATGGGTCGAAGCTGAGGGCAATATGGTGGATTTATATTTTTCTCAACCTATCTATACCCTTTACCGCAAGCCAATTGAGAGTGGTTTTGGCATAGTGAGCCGACGCTTAATCAAAACAGTGGAGGTGTACTATGCTTTTTATATAAAGGCAACAATCTCTTCTGGAGACACTCAGATCGATAGATTTCCGCATTTATAGTTCCGGTAGTGTAAAAAGTGGTTGACTTCAAACCACAAGAACATATTGCTTGCCATACCAGTACCTTTCGACCGAATTTCTCCACTTGAATCGACCTGTCCGCATCGTTCACATCCTCCCCAACGACAGCAGTAAAGTATTGTGGACCTGGAAGGGTTTTTGAGTCCTCCTTTACATAGGTCTCATCGTCCATCAAAACGCATGCATCCGGACGCTGCAAAAGACGCGAATACAATTTCCGGGCCCTTGTTGCTGCTCGCTTCTTCTGTTCTGCACTTTGTTTCGAGATTTTCTGCTTCTTGTAGGTCTTCAGGTGGTTTCGCCTCTTGATACGCTGGATCATTCCGACACTCGTTCCTGCTTTTTTGGCCAAATCACGTATTGACATTGATTTGTTCTTCATGATTAGAGATACCACTTTCTGCTTCAGTTTCTGGTTGGAAGAACCGGGTTTTCTGCCTCTTCCTGGTAGCTCATCCAAAGAATAGTGTTCCCCAAACTTATTAATGATGGTTTTAACACTCGCATGATGAATTCCAAACCGCTTCGCCAATTTTCGCATAGTAATACCCTTCTCACTTAGCCATGTGTCCAGAACCTTAATTTTCACTTCCTTTTCAATACGCGACATTTTGAAAATGCAGAATTTGAACCGCATAAACAAGTAAACAAACGAAAGCTGACAGTCAAACGCACAGCATGCACTGTTCAGAGCATAAAAAAACCATCACAAATACATGCGTACAACGCAAATGTATGTGGATAGCTTATATTCGATACACTCCTTATCATACGCAATGAAAAAATATGTTTCGGAACTGCCCAACAGTACTCAACGGTTAATAATGCTTCGCTGTTGAGTGGAAGCTATGGCATCACTGTTGCCTTTGAGAGAGCCCATGTTTCCTCTCTTCTTTGTTAACCATGGATATAGCGCACCAGTATTGTAACGCGAAGCCTGCTGTGTCTTACATTTGTTTGTTTTCGAACGAAGCATCACGTTTGTCGTCACAGTCGCTTAGTCTAACATTTCCGTGATAGTAAATGAAGTAAGAACTACATGTTGCCAAGATCTAAAGATCATGTTCTGTTTGATTGTTTTCGTGAGCGGACGGGTAAAACAAAGGAGCGGTTTGAGGAAACGACGTTTGCAGCAAATCGTGAACCGGCCTATTTCATTTTGCCTTCCCACACATGCACGGAATCGCACTCATACAATGTTGATAGTTTGTGAACAGTTTGCGGAGCTGAAGAAAACATTTTCATGATCGGAAAGCAATCCGCATTCTTTTAAAAAAGTTCCATCAATTGGCAACTTTATTCCACGGCTGTGAAATTTTCTTAGTCTAATACTCGTTTCTGAAGGTTAGTTCTGATAGATAGGAAGTAAGCAAAGGGATTTATGTCCGAATATGGTTAGTTCTAATTATAGATAACAAACACTTGCATCAAATATTCAATGGTGCTTCATAAACTGTTAACACCCCGTCCCATACCTTTAAACTTCCTTAACAATTTCATCATTCTGTGAGGTATAGAAACGAGAATGAACTTTGCAAATCATTTATTATTTCTACTCTCATAACTGACTATCCACTTGACGTCATGCTTAACCATTTTGAAAACACTAGTTTCATAACAATGCATTGGAATAGCTGCAACAAACTACGGTTTTGTAGTTTCATGACTTCGGCAACGGAATTAAAATAATAACAATTTCAAATAACAACTGTGAAAAGTGCCGTTAAATACCGGTAAACCATCTGCCCAAGAAGCGTACATATTCCATCTAATCAGATACTTTTACTCGGAGCAGTGTACGATGCTCATCGCCCATGTCAGCAAATCGTTTAACACGAAAATTAAAGTTTTCAGTTTTGCAGCTTTACATTCTTGCTGTAAGCTTACTCAACCTAGAACAATGAACAAGAACATAATCGCGCACGAGCAAATCCGTCCAAGGTTGGCAAGAATGCAAATAAGTACCATCATCGAAGGAAGTAAATCTACGTGAGATGCTGCCTCATTCTCATGCTATTTCCAGTGAATTATGTTATAACCTTCCACAAACCGCTTTTCCCCCCAGCCCCATCGACCGAAGCGATGCACTTTTGCTGCAATTCTCTGTCTTCATCTCAAGGTAGTTGCCAACACCATCGCCCGAAGGTAACCGGAGACGGACCGGTTCTTCCATCTGTGATGTTCTAGTCTCGAGCATCGGCAAACCACACCAGCATCGGCACTATCGTCGCTCTCACAGGGTAAACAAAACTTTTTAAGTTTCGGAATCTGCTAGCTGGCACGACATCATCGAGAGGAGCATGCGGATAAGATTTCCATAAGTTAGCATTCCTCCAAGTGCGCTGCTATTCCCCGGGCTCCGTGTGTTATCTCGCTGAAGGAATCTCATTCTTCGGTTGTTGGTTTCTTCTTTGAAAGCACGAAACTATGCTAAAACTTGCATCCATGCTTTCTAAGTACCTACTATGTGGGTGGATTGAATGTGCGGAACCGGAGCGTATGAGCTTCGGAAGTGCCGTAAGCGTCATCGATACGCTCTGCTGGCAGGAGGGTTTGGGAATGTCACGTAACACTGGATCACGTACCATCCCGCCGAACGTGGAGACTCTCCGAGTGGGGACGATTCTGATACCTCTAGGTAAAAAGAGAAGCTAACGAACCGGAACGGTGCTCGGAAGTATGTGCCGGTAGAATTCGGTTTCAGAACGTTGCCGGCCACCGTTTGCAGTTGATTGTGGATCGCAGGGTTTGGGAGAAGTTTGACGGAATATGCTTGCTGGTTAGAGGGAAACTATGTTGTAGTTTTTTTTTTCTGTTGTTTGTCTTTAAACTAATTCCATTTAACGTGTTTTATTATTCATAAAGCTCTGAGTATCCACACAGAAAAAAGTGTTCCCGAAAATAAAAACGGACTACTTCACGTTTACAAGATTTTTCCCTCTAAATGTTATATAGAGCATGATTACGTGATTCAGTTCACGGTGTATTTTTGCATGTTCTGGAATTAATGACCGTATGATTTTTATTGTGGTAACAAAAACTTCTATTGTCATCTTATCGCGGTGAACAATACTAATGTTCGATAACTATAGTTTTTGTTGTATGGTTAAAATATATTCAATTGTAAATCGATGCGAATTTTCTATTCGGGATCACATAGCAAAACGACTTGGTGTTCCTCGTTTGACAATAAGTAGCTTTATGAACCTATGATGAATGATTAAACGAAACCCGAACCTTTCCATCCAAGATGTGGTTTGAAAGGTCAAAACATCGCATTCTCTCGTTCAAAAAGTGGAAAGCCACACATTATTAGTCGTCCAAGGTAACCAAACCCGAACCAGGAAACCAGTTCAAAAATACAGCAGGTCTTGAGCTGTATACTTACAACGTGGTAAGGTAGACGATTATTTCATGACCAAAAAATTGTCAAAGTTCTCAGAAAATAACATGGTTTGGCAGGGTATATGTAGTTGTGGTTTTAAGGGCAAAATCTTTATAACTACAGGTACGATTAGTCAGCAAGTTTTCATCAAAGAGTATGGACAGATCGGCAACATACATGGGTTCGGTGTTGTTTTGGCAAGACAACAAGCCATTATGGAAAGCGACTCAGGAGTGAAATGCAGGAAACAACATCAACAACTACGCTCAATTTCAAAACTACTTCTATTCAATTTCAAAACCTGCCGGGCTCTTACGGACCTATCAATACCTTCTCTTCACATCCTTGGTTCTAGCAAAAAATACTGCCCATCCCTAGGGCTGAATGTTGCAAAGAAGGATATTTCCAATAGCATACATTATAATTGATTACGTGCTTCATGTAATAACAAAAAACATGATAAGTTAAATCAACAAAGTACCAAATGACTGCAATCCTTCGGACAACCCAGAACTTCGTCCAATACACTGTGTTTAATGACTTAGGAAACTCTTTCTGAATATGTTACAAAAAATCACCTATGCTTTCCTATGGAACCGAGGAATGTTTATATTGGATTCAGGAATGCTGTCCTTTGTTGACGTCCAGACCGGGTCATTCTGTAGATAGTGCGGCTGCAGCGGCACGACCAGTTTCTCGTCCGAAAACAGCGAATGTCTGTTCAGTGTGCCGAGAGAGGATCATCTTTGCTCGATCCAACCGCTTTTTGCTAGTAGCCTCCAAAACGTCATGAGCTTACGTTTGTTGTAAGGCTTATCATCACGGTTCTTGCTGAATATGGTGTGTGCAGTCCCGATGGAAACGTTGAGACGCGTCTGACCGGATCTCACTCGGTCATCGGTCGAGGACGTCTCCTGGTTTCAACTGATGGTCGTGTAGACAAGGTTCCGCTTAACTCCATGTGATTTCAGCAGCTGGAATATATCGCCATGTCGCTATTGCTTACGTACATTTATTTCCTTTAGCATTGTTGAACAAGTCTTCTACTACTGATTTTATTCCTCTCATATTTATAAATCTCAATCTCATCTCTCCCTTCATATTTATAAATCTCTTCTGCTTTTTCCTTCATTTTTTCTTTTTCTCTTTCCAACTCTGTCCAGTTTTCTTCTATTAGCCCTGGTTTCTTATGTTTATCTTCCTTTGTACAATCATTACTTATCTTATCTCTACTTATCTTTTTTTGCCATAGCCCTTTTCTATTGCAATTCTCAGTGGATGCTCAGTTTGCCTTCTTTGTATATGACTCCAGTAATTAATCTTCATCACTCGAGTCTTTTTACACCTGTGTTTCAGTCTAACAGCCCTGCTAATTCAATTCATCCTCTAGGTTTATCCAAATATACTATAGAAATTTGTCAGAAGCAGATAATTTCCCATCAACATGAGAGGGTCTAGAAGCGTACAGTGATTTATTGCAACAAAGATAAATGGAGAGAAAGTATATTGATAGTTTCGATTGATTACGACAGGTTGTGAAATTTAAAGATGCCAATTGAAAACGAGTGGAAGGGTATTTGCACGGTAGTATGCGATCGAGCACACATTCTTTTACCAAGCTACCTCAGATGCAGGGTAGCCAGGGAAGGGTATACCTTTCTGACCATTTGTTTTCTTCTTAGTTTCGAAAAGTTTCCGCTTAACTAGAGCCCAGTACTTCTCTATTGGGTGAAGTTCTGGACAGTTTGGTGGATTGGCTGTTTTTGGCACGTATTTGACCTTATGTACTTTATACCATTTCAGGATGGATTTTGCATAGTGTCAAGAGGTCAAATCAGGCCAAAATAGAGCTGGAGAGTCATGGCTTCTGATAAACGGTAGCAACCGCTTTTGCAGACATTCTTTCTCTTACACATCCTTACTGATAGTGTCGGTAGAGACGAAACTTTTAGATTTTCGACCACAACTCCGTGGTTGAAAGTAAAAGTTTGACTAATGCCGGTACAGCATTTTTTCGGTTTGGAAATTTTCTCGATCTCCCTGATTGGGGATATCCTTGGTCAGCCCAAAACTAAGGTGGCGGTTCCATCAGTGTTGGAACCTCATTGACTCTGTAGCGGGCAAGATCGGATATTGGCTTGCCTTTTGATAATGTCCTTTTACTGGATTCTGTGATTTGAATTGCAACCGAATTTCCTGATCACTGGGAATACTTGCGAACTTTTGTGGTTAACATCAAAGCTTTTCACGATTATGTCGCTGTGAAGCAAATGGATACTTTTGAAGTAATTTATATCTGTAGATGAAATCAGTTCGTTTTTTTTTGCATAACTTCTTTGAATGAATTGTTACCAAATTAATTATCTTAGAGATTAAATCATCTAGCTCAAACCTTTGTAGGGGTAAGGGCGGGACCATCATCATCATTTTTTTTAACTACATATTGTCTACTATAATTCTTATGTTTGTTTTCCCCGTACGTGAAGTAACTTCCATATTGCCTGCCAAATAACACAAAAAATAAGTTTTCAAAAAATTCGTGGAAGCTTCTTAGCACGACTTTTTGCATTGAAATTTTGCTTGTCAGAGAGGAGAACGGCAGACCCATCGTATGAAAAATTTCACTGCATGTGGAGCACAGCACAATGTCGGTGGTTTGGTCGTAAACAATCCATGGGAAGCCTGTTATCAAATCGCTGCTTAGACACACATTTCGTACTCACACATTCAATCGGCGGAGGCAACCGAATCAACAGATGTTCCTTGCTATTCCGTCCGTATGCGTGGGATTTGTCGGGGAATCCGCAACAGCATCCTCGGAGGTTTCCTGTTTCGGTAGCATGATCAAACACTACTTGTACATTTTGACGATCAAATCGAGCAGCAGCTGACAAATTTTCTAAATTTAGTACAGTCTGCTTCGATTTTTATATTTTGCTTACTTTCGGATGGCTTTTCAGCGTCAATTTCTACCAAAAAAAAAAATCGTTGCTACAAAAAGGTAAACAATTCACAAATCAGTACAATCGACCGATTGATTCAGGAATGTTATCTGCACCAATGTTTAAAACTGAATGAAAACCCAATCAGAAAGCTCTCCGATATTCATTCCTCAAAACAAATGAAGAATGAAGAACCATACGCCCAAGAATGAATGAATGAACCATACGCCCAGTGAACCATACACCCAGTACAAATAAAATGAGTTGGTGTGAAAAGCTTAAATTTGAAATGCCGGTTGATGTGGATTATGAGTTCATTATACAGCCTTCGAAAATGGGCTATTCGATACAAATTTTATTGGGGGTGGAGGCAAATGATATTTTTTCCCTCTCCTAAATTATTAGTGTGGGGGGAGGTGGCAAGAATGCTTCGCACCCTCAAAGTTTACGCCTATGGAGATGAAACTCATTTTCGCCGGTGAACGTATTCACTGACAAATGAAGATGATGCAACGTCTTTCAAGGGTTCAAGGGTTTTGGGATAAAGAAATGATTGGTGACTATTGTTGGTTTCTGATTCAAGAAACAAGTTCGGAACATCGATGACTATAATGATTACCCGAACATCGGTGACATTCGGAACATCGATGATGAATAATACCCAAATAATTTTGTTTGTATCCACTCGGTTTTGAACTCTGATGTGCCTCAATCAAATTGATTGGTATAAAAAAGAATTTCGCATGAAAACTTCACAAGCGATGTGTTGGAGCCACCCTAGGATTAAGAGCATATCATGTATTCCAAATACTCTCATATATTCTCCTGTACAAAATATATCGTTGAACAGAACGCATCTCGTTAGCCTGTTTTCGTCTTTCCGCAGTAAAGTGTCGTTTCGGTTTGCAATAAGTGAAAGAAATTCATTCCGATAACAAAAGTGTCTTTCTAACTCCGCCGCGATTACATTTTTGGTCCTTCGAGCCGGATTAACCGTTAAGTGTCACGAAAAAACGGTGTAGATTCGGACATTTCGATTCGCGGTTCGTAGAACTGTCCAATAGTGAACATTCGGAGACCCTCGCGTTATTGCCATAGTGCAGTGAATAGTGACTTGCTGCAAGCGATCTTGCAATCATTCTCTGCTCCAGAGCAGCGTTCCGTGCGCGAAAGATTGAACTTTATAAATTCGATCTCGTTAGTGTTTGAACATTTGCTGCTGTTTCGAGGTGCTACAGCGTGGCATCCAGCGTGGTGTCTATTGTGTGGAAAAGGTACGTTGGCTTGGCTTGGGTCTGCATTGTGCTGCAGTGGACAATAGGACATCGGTCAACGGCAGCAGAACACCAAGCCGGTGGTGAGTACCCTGTTGGTAGATGTGATATATCGTTGTGATTAACAAATCGTCGAAAAGCTTCGTATGCTTTCATCCCGGGTGAGCCTGTCGATTGATTGCTATTGAGACGCGCTTGTTTTTAAAATTGGCAGCTGGTGTTGGTTGAGCATAGGTGAGGAGTAGAGTAGTAAATTCAATTACCGTTCACGGAGTTGTGAAAAATGCCGCAGACTTTGCGTACACTCTCCCGCCAAGAGCGTTTTTATCAGGACACCTTGGTCAATTTGAAGAATTTTGTGGAAAATTATGCTGCTGAGCGCGATAGAGAACAGCTTGAGGGATGGAAGCAACGAGCGGATGCTTTGTATGATAGTTTTCAGGACAACCGCCTGAAAATTGAGATGTTCGGTGATGATACCGACAGAGTCGAGACAGACGATGAAGAAATACGAGTTACGGAAGAAGCTAATCGTCTTATTCGACAGGAGTTTGAAAGCAACTATGTACGGGTTCACAGTTTTCTGTGCAGGGAACTTCGCAAATCTGCCATTGGTACGCAAACAATTTTACCCAGCACCTCAAGAGATAGTGTAAACGTTGTCGATCATTCCTATTCTCGCATAAAGCTCCCAGAAGTAAAACTTCCGACATTTTCTGGATGCCTTTCAGAATGGATAACTTTTCGTGATACATTCAAATCACTCATAGATTCGAACCCCCAGTTGTCGCCAATAGACAAATTGTCATATCTTGTTGCATCCCTGTCCAAGGATGCCAAAAAGGTTATTGAATCCGTCGAGCACACTGCTGCGAATTATTCTGTCGCATGGACCTTGCTGGAAAGGCGATTCGACAACAAGAAATTAGTAGTGAAAGCATACATCGATGCCTTGTTGTCGATAGAAGCGATGAAGAGAGAGTGCTACGAGTCTCTTATGCACCTAGTAGATGATTTCGAGCGAAACTTATGCATGATTGACAAAATGGGCATTCCAACGGATGGGTGGACCGTGTTGTTGGCACACATGGTTTGCAGTCGACTAGATCCATCCACCTTGAAGCAATGGGAACTCCACCATAAATCTACAGATGTCCCTAAATACGAAGATGTGATCAGGTTTCTTCGCACCCATCTTACCGTCCTCCAATCGCTGACACCAACTAAAACGCGCTCGAGTGATTCAGCTAAACCGGAATCGTTCCGGCCACAGAAAAGCAAAATAAATACAGTCCACGCAGTTGCTAGTAGCAATTCATCGCCCGGTTCTTGCCAGTTCTGCTCTCAACCGTTCCACTCCCCCTTCAGGTGTGACGTGTTCCAGAAGCTATCTGTCGCCCAACGCTTCGAACAGGTGAAGAAGAAAAACCTCTGCATCAATTGTTTCTCCTCCTCCCACCTACTCAAAAATTGCTCGTCCAGTGCTTGCAGCGTATGCAACCAAAAGCACCACACCATGCTCCACTTGTCATCGCAAGATCACTCGTCCACTCAATCGAAACCTCCCAATCCTGTTGTCAGTTCGCAGTCATCGACATCGCCGCAAGGCAACCAGTCAGGCTCGTCGAATCAATCCTCATATTCTCGATCCCCGTCGACAGCAGAATCCCAATCGCCATCAGCCAGTACCTCGACCCTTATTTCCACAACGCTCGTCGGAAATTCTCGAAATGTTCCTGCTACTGTCTTGCTACAGACTGCTGTCATCCAGATCTTCGACGTTCATGGACACGCACACTGGGCCCGAGCGCTCTTGGATCCCGCATCGCAGCTGAATTTGGTTACGGAAAATCTCGTCCAGAAACTCCAGTTACGCCGCTACTCTGATCGCCAAGAAATCGGGGGTGTAGGTAACTCTATCGTTATTTCGTACCATGCTGTTCTCGTCCGAATGGGTTCTCGTTGCACGGACTTCGTCGCTGATACACGATGTCATGTACTGAAGAAGATTACAAGAGAGTTGCCAGTCAGATGTATCGATACTTCGCCTTGGAATATACCATCGAATCTCGCCTTAGCTGACCCTCAGTTTCCATGAACCTGGACCCATCGATCTCCTCATAGGAATGGAGATATACTATGACCTGTTGCTAGAAGGGTTTATCAAACTAGGTCCCGAGAAGCCTGTGCTACAGAATACTGTTTTCGGATGGGTGGCATCCGGAAAGGTAGGGCTGCATCATGCTCATGACCAACTCAAGGTAGCTCATGTGTGCAGCACAGATCCACTCGATGATCCAATCTCTGCTTCTGGGAAATAGAGTCTTGCTGGTCACCCAGTACTCGTTCGCCTGAAGAAACCCTCTGCGAAGAGCACTTCGTAGCTAATACTTTCCGTGACGAATCGGGAAGATTTGTAGTCACCCTCCCAAAACGACCCGATGTGCTGACCCAACTCGGAAGCTCTAAAGAAATCGCCACTCGCAGATTTCTTGCCCTTGAACGTAGACTTCATGCGAACCCCAAACTGAAGGAGGCATATGCTGCATTTATTGCGGAATATTTGCAGCTCAACCATATGCGGGAAATTGACGACACAGACAGCCGTTCTCCATCCTACTACTTACCTCATCACGGTGTGGAGAAGGCTGATAGCACGACTACCAAGCTACGGGTAGTTTTCGATGCTTCTTGTCGGACGGAGAGCGGAGTATCGCTTAATGAGGCATTAATGGTCGGTCCGGTCCTGCAAGACGACATACAAGACATATCACTGCGGTTCAGGATGCATCGGTTCGCGATTATTGCGGATGCTGAGAAGACAGCTTCGTCTTCACCCGGTCGATTTTCCACTGCATCGTATCCTCTGGCGTGCTTCTTCGTCGGAATCCCTCAAAACATTCGAACTGACCACCGTCACCTACGGCACGGCCTCAGCCCCGTATTTGGCCACAAGGTGTTTGTTAGAGTTGTCAAGGCAAGGTGCTGATCAGTATCCTTGCGCGGCGCTAGTTCTTTCGAAGGATTTTTACATGGATGACATGCTGACTGGCGTCGACGATGAGGAAGAAGGGCAGGAATTATGCCGGCAATTGCGAGGCCTGTTACAGTCCGCGGGCTTCAACTTACGAAAGTGGGCGTCCAACTCTACGGCTATCCTCTCGGTCATACCCACCGAGTTACGCGACGAACGAGCAGTATTAGCGTTAGATTCACCCACTACCATCAAAACCCTTGGACTAATATGGGAACCATCGACGGACCTACTCCACTACTCCGTTCCCAAATGGTCCCAAACGAGCACTATCACCAAACGAACCGTGCTATCGGACACAGCAAAACTCTTTGACCCTCTCGGGCTGATTGGACCGGTAGTAGTCCTTGCTAAAATCTTTGTCCAATCTCTCTGGCGAACGTCTGCATCCTGGGATGACCCGCTAAAGGAATCCGAGGCCCAGCACTGGCGGGAGTTTCGTAACAGTTTACATGGCTTAGCAGCGATCAACATTCCAAGATGGGCGGCGCCAGCCTTTGTTCTCGTATCTATCGAAGTGCACGGATTCTGCGATGCCTCTGAGATGGCATATGGGGCTTGCGTATACGCTTACTAGCCGCCAAATCGAAAGTGGCTCCTCTCGGCGACTCGAAAAGGCAGAAGCGCATTTCTTTGCCAAGGTTGGAGCTTTCATCGGCGCTTTTGTTAAGTCATCTCTACCACAAGGTTCAAGGCAGTACGGCATTGAGAGTCAAGCCCTTCTTCTGGACAGATTCCATGATCACTCTACATTGGCTTCGTTCAACACCTTCGCGGTGGAAAACTTTTATTGCAAATCGTGTTTCGAAGTGCAGCATCTCACCGCTAACGGTCTTTGGGCGCATGTTCCAGGCAGCGAAAATCCTGCAGACATCATTTCCCGCGGCATGTACCCAGCACAGCTGCAAGAAACCGCAGCTTGGTGGAATGGTCCACCATGGCTTAGCCAACCCTCGCGTTTTTGGCCACCCCTAACTTCACAAACCTCTGTCGACGTGCCGCCCGAGTTACTGGAAGAAAGAACTGTTTCTCTGCCGGTTCAGGTGCATCCTCCAAGCGAAATATTCTTTCTCCGATCATCGTTTTCGGCACTCGTTCGTATCGTTGCTCTTCTTCGTCGCTTCGGTCATAACAGCAAGCTTGGCAATCACGCAGATCGGCGGTACGGTTTCCTGCAAACTTCGGAACTATCTGAAGCCACCAACAACCTAGTTCAACTAGCTCAACTCGAAGCGTTCCCCAAAGACATCGCTGCAGTAGCCAAAAATGGTCAGGTTGACTCTAACTCAAAACTTCGAACACTCGCACCGATTCTCGTCGGTGGGATCCTACGACTTCGCGGCCGACTCAGACATGCAGCCATATCTGAAGGCAGGAAACATCCAATCATCTTGCCAGCACAACATCCTCTAACTGTATCTATAGTCTCCTACTACCACCTGAAGCATTTACACGCCGGACCTCAGTTGCTTACAGCCTGTGTCCGGGAAAGATTCTGGCCACTTCGTTTGCGTGATTTGGCACGAAGCGTAGCTGCATTCTTGCGTGAGTTGTTTTCGTTGCCGTCCTCGTAACCTCGAGCAGCTCATGGGAGACTTGCCTCCAGAAAGAGTTATTCCAACGTTGCCTTTCCTCAACACCGGAGTAGATCTCTGTGGACCGTTCCAGCACCGTAAAGGCAGAAAGGCATCTCCCACAAAATGTTTCGTAGCCATCTTCGTGTGCCTTGTCACCAAGGCAGTGCACATAGAGCTCGTCTACGACCTCTCCACCGCAGCGTTCATGGCAGCGCTGCATCGGTTCATCGCTCGACGAGGCAAACCGAATGTTATAGAATGTGACAACGCCACCAATTTCAAGGGAGCAGCACTGGAGCTGAAAGAGCTGGCGAAGCAGTTTCGTACCCAACAGCACCAGGATGGAGTAGTCAACCGCCGTGCCGATGAAGGCATAATCTTCAAGTTTATTCCGCCACGCAGCCCAAACTTTGGCGGGCTGTGGGAGGCGGCAGTGAAATCTTAAACAACACTTGCATCGAACCGTGGGGAATTCGGTCCTCTCACATGACGACTTCGTCACTCTGTTAGCTCGCATCGAAGCTCTGCCTAAATTCACGGCCGTTGACACCCTCACGGCTGAGCCAAGCGATCTGGAGGTGTTAACTCCTGGTCACTTCCTCGTTCATCGTCCGCTTACTTCCTTCCCCGAACCCGACTCTCTGATGTTCCACGAAACCGGTTGGATCGCTACCAAGAAAACCAAGAGCTTCTCAGGCGGTTCTGGAAACGATGGACAATAGACTACTTGTCTGGACTCCATCCACGCACCAAGTGGACACGCATTCGGGATAACATCGACATAGGAACGATGGTGCTTCTGAAAGAAGATGATCTTCCTCCTCTGAAGTGGAAGTACGGAAGAGTAACCAGCATATTCCGTGGAGACGATGGTAACATCCGGGTCGTAGATGTCCGGACAGCCAGCGGAGAATACCGACGCGGAATTGCAAAGGTTTGCGTACTACCCATTCGTCAGCCTTCGACGGACTCCGCCAACGCGTCTGACCCTAACCCAGATGACTCTTTCATCGCAGTACTCTGCGCAGTACTGCGCAACGATCGGAGGCTCTAGGGCCTCCGAACCCTGTAAGTATTGTTGTATATTGATCTTTCAAAAAACTAATGGAATGTTTGTACTCCGGCATGTGCTGCGCATCAATGGCTGCTGCGATGGATAACCATTGAGTATGCCCAACCCCGACGACTTCAAGATGAACTCCGACGCCACAACCCTATCGACCTTGGAGGGGAGGCATGCAGCGAAGACCCCCGATAGCAGCACTACAACCCACACGATCTCGTCCGTATCGAAGAGTTGGATTTCGTTCACTGAGGTCGCTGACCTGCAGTGATGAGAAGAGCAGAATCAGAACAAACCGCGAGTCATCCGAGATGCCACGGGCAACCGACGTCGATTAAGATCAACAACCATCACCTGTATCACCTATCGGTATCAGTCTGGTCAGTTGAAAGATGCAACCTTTCAACAGGGGCCGGCATATGTTGGAGCCACCCTAGGATTAAGAGCATATCATGTATTCCAAATACTCTCATATATTCTCCTGTACAAAATATATCGTTGAACAGAACGCATCTCGTTAGCCTGTTTTCGTCTTTCCGCAGTAAAGTGTCGTTTCGGTTTGCAATAAGTGAAAGAAATTCATTCCGATAACAAAAGTGTCTTTCTAACTCCGCCGCGATTACACGATGTTTGGATGGATATTTTTTACAAAAATACTCATAACTTCGATAATTTTCAACCGATTTGATAAGTTTTGATAAGTTTTAAGATCAAATTATAGTTTCATTTTTTTAATCGTTATCTCATTGAAAATATGGAACAAAACGAGATTTTTATGGAAAATGTGCAGAAAAAGAAAACATACGTTTATGGACTGATTTTCAACTCAGAATATCCTGAACATGAAGTAGTTCGAAACTTAGCATCAACAGTTGTACCTTAGGCTTTTCCGTACATGCAAAGTAACGACTATAGTTGTACGACTAGGCAAATGTACGATGTGTATGTGTTATGAATTCTGGGATGTTCTGGGTCGACGAACCAGCCCAGGAGGCTGAAAGACAAAAAAAAATGTTCTGGGCCATACCAGACTGTTCATTAGTTCATAACTTAGGATACCTAATTGAAACTATACCTTGTTAGGTATGCAAATGTATGATATGTATTCAACTATGTTCATTGGATCTTATGGAAGGACAATCAACATTTTGAGATAATCTAGAAGGTGCTAAGTAATCCAATCTGCCTTGGAATACTAAATTTAGGATGCATCTTTTTTACTGTAGCTTTTTCGGCTATAAAAAGTTATAATATGTTTTCAACCATGTTACATACATGAATTGCAACTCTGTGCTTCTGAAAAAAAAAATACAATTAGAACTGTAAACCCTAAATTCTGAGCTCAAAAACAGTTTGGACCACTTAGAACCTAGACCTAGACCTTTGAAATCGGGTATATCGGTTCAGAGATATAGACGAAACCAGTTTAAAAAATGCACGGGTTATGGGAACTAATTGATGTTCCTCAGCAACCACTCAACCGAATTGAGTGTAATTTTCTACGTTATCTAATGCACACATATGGAATGCTACATTTGGCTTAAACTCATGGGATATTTGATGTAAAGTTAGGCTAAATGAGCACTGAATCAGGTCTATTGTATGAAAGATTGCAAACAATTTCTTTGTTCACGCTTGCTTAGGCTAACAACTGGATGAGAGTCCATTAAAATTCATCATTTTTTGTCGACATTGCAGGTCTTGACCTTACTGCTCTAGCATTGCAGTTTAATTTTGCAAGTCATGGTAATCTACAAGTAACACGACCGTAATAGATGACTATTGTCAGTTTATATGCTTGCTACACAGATAAAAAGAAACATTGAATTTTCTGCGTTATCTAATCAGAATATAATGGGATATTTCATGTAACTTTAAGCCAGATAACGCCTGAATCCAGCCTGTTGTATGAAAGATTGCCAATATTGTTGTATGGCACATGAAAAGTTGCAAACAATTTCGTTGTTTACACATCCTTTAGCTTGGATTTAAACGAAGGGATATTTTACACGCTTGTTAAACTTAATTATTTTTTTCTGTGTATACCAGATATCGTTCACAGAGTATTGAATCAACCGTGACTAATCATGTCCTTGTTCAAATTGATCAGCTATCTGAAGAAGCACAAGAGTCAAGATTATTGTAAGTGGAATGTGCATTTTATACTGATACCAACGAATATTATAATTTCAACATACATCGAGACTTCAATACCTGCAAGCCTTCAAGAAAGGCTACGAATCTCGATCTTCTGAACTGGCTTCTACTTTCATAAGATCCATTGATTACAAGCATGTGTGGTTGGCTTAAATGGCATGAGAAACCATTGTCTAGCGTTAATAAGCAGCTGCTAGAAAATAATCGGTTCAATTATAGTAACATGAAATAAATAGAAATAAATTCAAAAACAAAATTCAAAATTTACCTGGAAATAATGAGTTTGAAGGTGTGGTTACCATGACTACGCATTTTTTTTATACTGTTTGAATCATGATATATGGTAAGCCCATCGATATTTGTTTTGAGCATAACTCCCCGGTTGTGAAGGGATTTACTAACCACCACTTGAAAGCTCGTTTAATGCACTATTAGATAAAGCTAACTTAATCTGCTTCTTCCTGCTGCTAAGTGTGGTATAGCCGTCGAAAATACAACGAAAAACTCGCATTAATCCATCGATGGTGAGATTGAACCCTTCAACCCTATTGTACTGGATACATATTTTCATCAGAAATTCCAAGAAGATTCAGAAATATTCAATATGCCATACATTCAGTTTTTAAAATGAACTATTTGTCAATCCTGAACCTATTGTTCAGCAATGTGATTAAAATATTACCACTAAAAGTCTTTAATGACCTGTTCATATAAGTTATAAAAACCCGCATTAATCCACCGATGGTGAGACTGAACCCTTCTTACATTTCACCAGAATTACAAACTCAAATGTGAGCAATATTGTACTGGATACATATTTTCATCAGAAATTCCAAGAAGATTCAGAAATATTCAATATGCCATACATTCAGTTGATAAAATGAACTTTTTGTCAATCCTGAACGTATTGCTCAGGATTGAACAAAAATTAAAATATTTCCATTAATAGTCTTTAATGACCTGTGTTTGTTAGTTATATAAAAGGAGAAATTACATAAATATTAGAAATTTCATATGATCAGTCCATAGCATGAATTATTACACAATCCTAAGCGTCAATTTTGATTATCGATATGGATTCAAGATGCTTAATAAGTACATATTCGTTGAAAATAGTAAATGGAGACTTTGTGTAATTTTCGAATATACTCGTTGCAGTTGAAAACCAGCCACTCGAGCCAATCGATGCTGCTCTAATTCTATACAGTAGCATAGTGTGGCTAGTCCGCTGTATGTGCTATACAAAGCTCCAGATGCGACACAATAGAATGCAAGCGGCATCGATTGGTGTGATTGGTCTTGTTCGGTTTTGCACTGCAACGAGTATATTGTCATCTCACAATTATGTGCTCTCAGGTATTGTTTTGGTCATATCTCCATGAAGGATTATTCAATCATAATGAAATTTTGACCAGTTATTTGAAGATATCATAGCTTTGATTTGGAACCAACAAAACTAAAATCGGTACACAAATAGCTCAGTATGTAATCGGAGACTAAACTGTTTGATTACTATTATAATAGGCCTTCAAGTACTGTTTCGTTCATATCTTCGTAACGAAATGTCCGAATGAAAAAAAAATCAATAGCGTTCTATGGGAATGTTGTAGCTTCCATTTGCCGTCAACAGAACTGAAATCGGTTCACAGATGGCTGAGAAACCGATGTGACATTATTTGTAACGCACACACACACACACACACACACACACACACACACACACACACATACACACACATACATACACACAGACATGTGCTCAGTTCATCGAGCTGAGTCGAATGGTATATGACACTCGGCCCTGTGGGCCTCGGATAAAAAGTCGAGTTTTCAAGCGATCTTAATACCCTTCTATTGATGTAAGAAGGGTAAAAAGGGAAGTTAACATAATGAAATTTTTAACACTTATTTGGATATTTTATAAATTTAATTTGGCGTTAACAAAGCTTCAATCCTGAGCTTCAATTTTGATTATCGATATGGATTCAAGATGCTTAATAAGTACATATTCGTTGAAAATAGTAAATGGAGACTTTGTGTAATTTTCGAATATACTCGTTGCAGTTCAAAACCAGCCACTCGAGCCAATCGATGCTGCTCTAATTCTATACAGTAGCATAGTGTGGCTAGTCCGCTGTATGTGCTATACAACGCTCCAGATACGACACAATAGAATGCAAGCGGCATCGATTGGTGTGATTGGTCTTGTTCGGTTTTGCACTGCAACGAGTATATTGTCATCTCACAATTATGTGCTCTCAGGTATTGTTTTGGTCATATCTCCATGAAGAATTATCCAATCATAATGAAATTTTGACCAGTTATTTGGAGATATCATAGCTTTGATTTGGCACCAACAAAACTAAAATCGGTACACAAATAGCTCAGTATGTAATCGGAGACTAAACTGTTTGATTACTATTATAATAGGCCTTCAAGTACTGTTTCGTTCATATCTTCGTAACGAAATGTCCGAATGAAAAAAAAATCAATAGCGTTCTATGAGAATGTTGTAGCTTCCATTTGCCGTCAACAGAACTGAAATCGGTTCACAGATGGCTGAGAAACCGATGTGACATTATTTGTAACGCACACACACACACACACACACACACACACACACACACACACACACACACACACACACACACACACACACATGTGCTCAGTTCGTCGAGCTGAGTCGAATGGTATATGACACTCGGCCCTGTGGGCCTCGGATAAAAAGTCGAGTTTTCAAGCGATCTTAATACCCTCCTATTGATGTAAGAAGGGTAAAAAGGGGAGATTCCATAAATATTAGAAATTTCATATAATCAGTCCGTAGAATGAATTATTAGACAATCCTAAGTGTCAATTTTGAAAATCGGTATGGATTCAATATGCTTAATAAGTACATGTTCGTTGAAAATTGGTTATAGTAAATGGAGACTTTGTGCAATTTTCGAATATACTCGTTGCAGTTCAAAACCAGACCACTCGAGCCAATCGATGCTGCTCTTATTCTATAGAGTCGCATAGTATGGCTAGTCCGCTGTATGTGCTATACAACCAGATTCGACACAATAGAATGCAAGGGGCATCGATTGGTGTGTTTGGTCTTGTTTGGTTTTGCACTGCAACGAGTATATTTTCATCTCACAATTATGTGCTCTCAGGTATTGTTTTGGTCATATCTCCATGAAGGATTATCCAATCATAATGAAATTTTGACCAGTTATTTGAAATTAACATAGCTTTGGCACCAACAAAACTAAAATCAGTACACAAATAGCTCAGTATGTAATCGGAGACTAAACTGTTTGATTACTATTATAATAGGCCGTCAAGTACTGTTTCGATCAAATCGCTTCACAAATGGCTGAAAAACCGATGTGACATTAATTTTAACACACACACACACACACACACACACACACACACACACACACACACACACACACACACACACACACACACACACACACACACACACACACACACACACACACACACACACACACACACACACAGGGGTGTGGAAGTAGTTCGCCTCCCCGCGGTGCACCCTGGAAACGTTAAGCTCCCCTTAACGGCTAAACGAACTACAACGGAGAAAGCGCCATACGGCGCAGGAGCCGGCATGAGGTCGTAAGCGGTTGTGACATGGGGAACAGGGACGATCCTGGGCTGCACTCCCAGACGTTCCAACCCCGGTCCTGGCCCTGGCTTTCTCGATCGGAGGCGGGACCACACGACGCGAGGTTCGGCAGGTACCGTAAGCGGTCGGGTAGGGAGATCGCGGACGATCTGGACAGACCACCAGACGTCCCGAACCCTGCTTGGATCCAGGAGCATCTCGATCGAATCAGTGTCAGGTCGGCGAAGCTAACTACTAAAGACCTATGTAGTTAGACATAGTGGGTGCGTAAAGCACACTAGCCCCCTTCCTGAAGTAATACCTAAAGGTGGTTCCGGGGAGGGCCAGGGCTCAAGGCACGGGTGGGTTTTTAGTAGGTCGAGGAGTTGGCACCCTCATCCCGTCACCCTGAGTTTTTCAGGAGTCTGTTTGCAGATTTTCCATCCCGTCAAAAAAAAAAAAAAAAAAAACACACACACACACAGACATTTGCTCAGTTCGTGGAGCTGAGTCGAATGGTAGAAATGACACTCGGCCCTCTGGGCCTCGGATAAAAAGTCGAGTTTTCAAGCGGTCTTAATACCCTTCTATTAATGTAAGAAGGGTAAAAAATGGGAAAAAAAGTTCAATAACTCATCCCGCTGAAATAATGCGGTATTATATGGTCGAAATAGTTTTGTATTTTGGTATTGCAAATAACTTTGCAGAACATTATGTTGTCCTTAACATTGAAAAAATAAAATGTTTCGGTGAAAAATTAGTTTTTGCAGGTTAGTTTTGATAAAACGATCTCTGTTATTTGTTTGTTGACTTTGTATTGTTGTGTGTGTGTGTGTGTGTGTGTGTGTGTGTGTGTGTGTGTGTGTGTGTGTGTGTGTGTGTGTGTGTGTGTGTACATTCTAACACTCATTGGCCGGCAATGGTATTATGGAAGAAATCTGTTTACAACAATGCCTCAAGCGATCATTGGAAGCAGCTTTAATCCGAGAGCTAGAAAGTGATAGCTCTACTGCTGATCCAGCAACTCATTTCAGAATGTCTGGAGAGTCACGCCCATGCCGAGGTTACTTTCACATACAATAAGCCCTGCATGTAAACATTACCGATATCATTTGGATAAGGGCCCTGCAACACACTTCCAGATTTGGAAATGTTTAATTTACAAACCAGGCACGTATTTGGTATTATTTAAAGATAAGGTTATTGTTGTATAGTTATAGTCAGATACATCTCACCCATGGCCGCTTCCTTAATTACACTCGCTTGTTCATTCGTAAACATAAAAATTCTCGACGTTGATTCGTAATTAGCTTCATGCAGTCGTGACAAAATAAGCCCAAATTAACGTTACCAAACCGCACGTTTGATATGCAACCTACTCAACTACGTGGTGAACGCATCTGAAATGATGTGGCAGCCTTTCACGCACGCATGCGCATTGTCTTCGTTTGCTGCTTCTGAAAAGCAAATGGCTGTTTTCTACATGCACTGGTCTACATTTTTTCACTCAAATCCCCGCTATGAGGCAACTTTATAGCGAACTTCAAAACTGCAAATAATTATCGATTCACTCGCGACAAAGCGGACAAACACTCAAACTTAATAATGTATGTCCGGATTTCACAACACTACCACTAATAAACAAAACCAACCTGATGTAACTCTTCTTCCGGGGGCGGGGGCGAAGCACAAAAAACCAAAAAAATGTGGAAATACTACCGACACTCACACATTCCGGAAGGGAATCGATTGTATTCACTACAGGTTTCCCAAAGCACGCGGATATTTTATGATTTCACTGTTAGTTAAAGTTAAAGTACGAATTATTGTTTGATTTTGTTTCGCGAAAACGAAGCAGCAAAAACAAAACACTTCAGCTTAGAAGCACGGCTTTCTGGGATCTCTTGTTTGTTGACTTTGTATTCTTAGTTGTTTATTGACTTATTTGTATTGACTTTTTTTACAACTTTGCTGAAGACATCAACTCTCTATCTCAAAATCCTAAAACAGTTGAATTTTTATCTCACTTTTCACAAAAGTCATGTTGTCAAAATACAATGCTTGTCAGATCCATCAACATTGCCAAATACGTCATTGCTCTAGTTCCACTATTTCGGGAGCTATAAGTTGAGGGCGTTGAAATCGACTTTTTAACCACTGTGCAGTGTTCTCCTGGGCACTCAGTATGACTACCATTGAACTTGTTTTCGAACTTTCATGTAATTAGAGGCGTAGCATGATAGATTTCAATCGTTTGAGATAAAATTTTCAAACGTTACCCATACACATCGGAATTTGTTCCGGCCATATCTCTGGAACCAGCTGGCCGATTTCAAAAACATTTAATGGGACCATTGCACCTTCCCTTTGGCGGTTGTTCCGTCTAATTCGATCCAGCGGTTGCCGAGAAACTTTTCTTTACACACATACACACACATACATATAAACGAGCTCACATACACACGCACAAACATATTCACGAAAGAGGTATGCTAGATGCAACATGTTATATGTGATTCAATTTATTTTTATTGCATACAAAGCAATATACGTACATCGCTATGTTATTTATTTACATGGCATAACGTCACAATACTAAAACATAGACTGATACACAATATCCCTCCAATATGCCCGATTCATGGCTGCTCCTCTCCAATCCCTTGGGCACCTTGTACCCCCTAGGTCTTCCTGCCACTGCTCTGACCATCTTGCTCGTTGTGCCCCACGTCGTCTTGTGCCAACCGGATTCCCGTCGAACACCATTTTTGCAGGATAGTTGCCCGACATTCTCGCAACATGTCCTGCCCACCGTATCCTTCCAGCTTTTGCCACCTTATGAATACTGGGTTCACCGGCGAGTTGCGCGAGCTCATGGTTCATCCTTCGCCTCCATAGTCCGTCCTCCTGTACTCCACCAAAGATGGTTCTTAACATCCGTCGTTAAAAAACTCCGAGTGCTCCCAGGTCCTCTTCAAGCATTGTCCACGTTTCATGCCCATAGATAACAACCGGTCCTATTAGCGTTTTGTACAGGATGCACTTCGTACGGGAGCTAAGTCTGTTTGACCGTAGTTGCTTGTGGAGCCCATAGTACCCATAGCCTGACTTTCACTGATAATCCGCCTCCGGATCTCACGGCTGTTGTCGTTGTCCGCAGAAACCAGGGAGCCGAGATTGACAAATTCATCGACTACCTCGAACTCATCGCCGTCGATCGTTACACTGCTGCCCAGTCCGGCCCTGTCGTGATTGGTTCCACCTGCTAGCATGTACTGCGTTTTGGACATAATGATCTTCAACCCAATCTTCTCTACTTCGCGCTTTAGTCTGGTGTACTGCTCTGCCACCGCCTCAAATGTTCTGCCGACAATATCTACCTCATCGGCAAAGCAGATAAATTGACCGGATCTGTTGAAAATCGTGCCTCGCATGTTAAACGCCGCTCCTCGCATGACACCTTCAAGAACAATGTTGAACAAGAGGCAAGAGAGACCATCAGGTGACGAAGCCTGCTGCGGGATTCGAATGAACCCGATAATCCACCCAATATCCTCACCTCCTCTTGTCCATGATTTTCCATAGCTCATATCGGTTAATTGTATCATATGCGGCTTTGAAGTCGATGAATAGATGATGCGTTGGGACTCTATATTCATGGCACTTTTGGAGAATCTGGCGCAAAGTGAAAATTTGGTCCGTTGTAGACCGTCCTTCGATGAATCCGGCCTGATGACTTCCCACAAATCTATTTGCTAGTGGCGACAGTCGCTGGAAGATGATTTGGGATAATACTTTATAGGCGGCATCGCTATGTCTTTTCCCTTAAAAACAATCCGATGTTATGAAACATTATTATAGATTATGCAACAATGATAAAAAAACATTTTTTGTCTAAAAATTGAAAAGATAGGATGAATCATGCATTCGTGAGATTGGGTTCACTGCTTGCCACACAATCATACTACCCAACTAACATTTTTAGTTGCCTAAGCCGAAGCTAAGAACTTATAAGCTGTTTTATAATTGTATAAAAGCAAGTGAAGCTGAATAAGCAATAAGCAGAATTAAAAAATCGATACAGTACTTATGCGTAATGTAGCACAGCTTTAACACAACATTTAGCTCTAGGTTGCATACTTTGAAAAGAAAGTTCTTATGCGAACATTGTTTGTGTACGTTTACACAGCTTGTTTATGTAGCTAAGAAATTAGTCGGTTAAACTTTTGAATGATCATTCTGTGTTCTCTTACACAGTTTTATTTGTTGGCTTCGTTATAGCTTTTCAAGAGCCTTTATATTAAAAATACCTTAGCCGCTATACAGCTTAGTGATTATAGCTGTATAAAATGTTGTATAAGTACACTGAGCGAACAAATCGAGACGAACTCATTAGAATATTGTATGGAAATTTACCAGAAGACATTATTGCTAGTTTTATACGATTTCCTAATAGAAAGAAGTTCATATGACGATCGTATGAATATTTTCCTCACATGAAAAAAAAAGTTGCAATCGGGATTCGAACCATGAACCTCGGCATCCAGAGCCGAGCCACAATCCCACGAGACTATACACGCGTGATAAGTGATGTCAATCGAAAGTGTACAAGCTAAGAAAAAAGTACCCAAAATTAAGTAAAAAAAAAACTCAACGATGAGTTCTGTCAAGTGAGGTTAGCAGTTGGGTGAATACAAAAATTGATGTAGGTAGAATTCACCCATCTAGCTATTGTTAACTGGTATTTCCTAACCTTACTTGTATATATTTTAGTTTGACGATCAAATCAACTCAATTTTAAGTTGAAGCTCAATCATCACGTTCTCTTCGCGCAATGAACGGTTGAGTATTTTCAACTTAATTTTGGTTGAAAATCGTAGCAACCGTCGGCGGTGTTGACGATTGTCATTTATTTTTTAGTCTAGTCGACTGCGGACGCATTATTTGCATTATTTGTTAGGATTTACAAGGTACAGAGTTCAAATCTGGTAAGTACACGGGTAAGTGATATATAAATATATAATATTACAATACAAAGTTCATATAGTTAAATGTTAATTACGCATTACAACGATAAAACAACACCATTGCCGTAATACCGTCCACGAGTATTGTAAACAGTGTTTGACATACATATTTTTTCGATTGCTGTATAGTGACTATGTTTAAGCGTTTATATCAACGTGTAAAGACTACCAATAAAAAGCTGTTTGCCACAGTTCTAAAAATAGAAATTGCGATGAAAAAATAAATATGCTGAATATGCGTTTCAAAATAACAGTTACGTAATAAGTTGTATAATTTTTGGATAAAAGCTTCCTAGGCTATAAACCGATTACATATTCTGCTTGACATTTTTTTCATTTTCATGAAGCTGGGTAGATTCGCCAGATTTGCTTGTGAAAATATTGGCTGGGTGCTTACGCAACCACTACTTAACCATTACTCAGTTTAAAGTTGTATACGTATTGCCAATGAAGCGTTTATCTAATTAAATATGTTACTTGGGTAATGCAAAAATGGTACCTGTCATTGAAAGCCTCAATTAATTACTGTGGAACTGCATTTAGAACACTAATTTGAGAGCACACAATAGGCGAATTGTGAAAACAATATGCTTGAAATGCCAAAAAGAAGAAGATACAGATAATAATTTTTAATCGTAGCAATTTGCTGGTATATTTATATATTCATTCCTGTTATATTGGCTATACCTTTCCAAATTGCTTCTTCTGAGAAAATACGTTCCGCTTGTGCATTTGTTACCCTTCTTATATCAGTTTCTACTACTCTAAGCAGTGTGTCAAATATTCTCTTTGTGCACCTAAAAACATAAGATAACCTTGACGAATGATACACCCGTTATTCTCTCACTATGCAACAATGATATGTTGTAACTTGAATTTATTGCAACAAACCACGAAAAAAACAACAAAATGTTGCATCGATGATGGGAAAGAGACAAGTTGCTGTAAGAAAATGTTGTGGTTCGCACACATGTTGCAACGATCTTGTTTTCCTGTAACAGCGACAAAATATCGTTTTGTCATTATTGCAACATACTACCGATAGTAACAATGCTGTATCAGCAACATGAAAAATAGCGACAATCAGTTGTTGCTGTCGAACAAATTACTGATCTGAATAATTATAAAATTTGTTGTGGATAGACTTCCACCTGAAGAAAAATGCCTGTATGAAATCACACACAGCACAAAAGCGAACACTATCTTCTGCAAACTTGTTGCAAATTGACTATTTTATCAGGGCAAAATAAAAAATATGTGCGTTTAACGCCTGGTTTTCAACTCAGAACATCCTGAACATAAAGAAGTTCAGTACAGAGGATCTACAGTTGTAACTCTAGTTTTTCCGTTTACACAAAGTTACGATATCTATTCTACCATTTTAATTGAGTCTTCTGGAAGGTCAACAGACATAATGAGATAATCTGGGATGTTCTAGATGATCCAAACAGTCCTGGAGCTCAGATCTTGGGATCAACAGTTGTAACTGTAGTTTCACGGCTATTACAATTTACGATATGTATTCAACCATATTCAATGGAACTTTTGGAAGGTCCACCAACATTATGATGAAATCTGGGATGTTCTGAGGCATACCAGGCTGTTCATTAGTTCATAGATTAGGATCTACCATTGAAACTGTAGCTTTTTCAGATGTGCAAATGTACGATATGTGTTCAACTATGTTCATTTGATCTTATGAACGAGCAACCAACATTATGAGATAGTCTGGGATATTCTAAGTCATCCAACCTGTCCTGGAGTACTGAACATAGGATCTATAATTGTGACTGTACTATTTCGGCTACACATAGTTATGATACGTTTTCAAACATGTTTATTGAGTCTTCTGGATGGTCAGCAGACAATATGAGATGATCTGGGATGTTCTTCATCAGCCATACAGTTTTGGAGCACAAAAATTACGAGCTGAAATATTTACTGTAGCTTTTTAGGCTATACAAATAAACGATATGTATTCAACCATGTTCAGTGGATCTTCTTGTAGGTCAACCGACATTATTGGATAGTCAATCATCACAGAATATTTTTTTGGCACATTATGGATATGAATCACTCAAATTGGTAGTTGGTTATAAACTTCAAGAATGCATCTTCTGAAGTTGAATAGTTCTGATTGAACATGTCGAACAAAACTGATGATTCTAGATAGGCTCTTGGTTCCGATTTGGCTGAACCAATTGTAACAGTATCTTTTTTTTAGCTGCAAAGCAAACTTAGAATGACCAATATTATCCCAGATTATTACATAATATCTTTTGACTTTCCAGAAGATTCAATAAACGTGGTTGAATGCATATCGCAACTTTATATTGTTGAATTATCTACAGATACAATTGTAGATTCTAGGTTTTGAGCTGAAGAGAAGCACCAAAATACAGTACATTTACCATCACTGACCCAGATCGTGTCCAGATGTGACCAGTGTAGTTCTTGGCACTTGATTCTAACACTATTGCTCTTATTTTGGATTTCGTATGTGATTTGGGGTGCAGCATGATATGATCTGGTCCAAGCAAAAAAAGAAGGCTTTTCCCCGGATGTACCTAGAACATGCCAATAAGGTTTTGGGCAATTATCGAATTTAAATTTAATTAGGGATGTCGCATGGAATGTTTTGGTTCAGATCAAAAACTGGCCACATCTCCATAGGTACCCACAGCATGCCCGGATGTGGCCAGCGTTCTCCTGAGCACTCTGTATGGCTACCATTTATCTTGTAATCGAATCCTTATGTGATTTGACGCGTCTCACGATAGCTTGGAAATATTTTAGATAATATCTTCAAAAGTATCCCATACCCACCGGAAACACATTGCATCTCTCCGGGTGAGAGTTCTTGATGTGGCGCAAACAATTTGTCAACAGAAACGTTTGCGGACTGAACTTGCAATTAAGAGGCTACAACTAAGATCCCCGTTTTCGGAACGAAATATGTTTCGAACTTTTTGGGACACATTTTTTTGTCCTCTTTAACAAATGTAGAATCCAATTTTTTATTTTTTTTAAACAACACAACGCAACAAAATGCACTGAGGAAATGCTACAAGGAACGGAAATTACTGATCGCTCGAATATTGGAAGAATAGCACTAGTCAAATTGCAAAAGCTTTGATGAAACTAATTCAATAAATATGGGAATGTCGCTAGAAACGGACAATGGTTGAAAAGATGAACACTAGCTGTTGCAAATCAAATCATTTTTAGGAATAAATTAATTATCTTATGATATTAAAACAACATGCATGATAAACTTTAGTTCATGTTAACAGAACAAATGAAATTTATTGCAAATCGTATGTTTTTCATTAAAGCAGTAGGTATCGATCTTCCATCTTTACCAACTATCCCCTATCACTGGAGAGAAAGAGGGATAAAACTAAACTAAATAATGTCACATGTTGCATCTACCGAAAAGGGACAATTTTCGGTAGATGCAACATGTGACATTATTGAATTTATTTATGTTGCATACAAAGCAATATACAAACAACGGCTTGTCTCTTGCCTAAATAACAATCGGATGTTGTGAAACATTAATATCTTGATTCAACTGCCATGCAATTTGTCATTATTGTGTTGAGTATGCAACAAAGATAAGGATACATTATTTTTTGTCCCAACATTGAAAAGTTAGGACAATGTCTTTATCATTCATGCATTCACGAATTTTGATTCACTGACTCTAAGTAGTTCAGAAATTGCTATTGATACTGGCGTAATTTTGCTCAATTGATGGCAGACTGACCATATAAGGTTATCAATTCGCACTTTAATTCTTCTTACATTTATTCGTCCTCCTCTTACATTCATCCATATATTCACGTCCAACCTATATTGATGAAAAAAATGAAAACATTCCAACCGAGCAGAAAACAGGCAAGTGCATCACATCAACCAAACTGAAAACCGTCACTCCTCCAGGAAGCTGCAGTCTCGAAATAATTGAAAACGACCCTATAAGGTCGCATTTCATCTACTCAATCACACTCCAGAGTGTACCTTCCTACATATGTTCCAATGTGAGTCTTCATACTGCACAGCAGCTCAAGAGCGTGTTTTTTTTTCGCTCCTTTCTAACCCAACTGGATACTTGAACGTTAGAAATGCTTCACAATCAAGCAGAGCACAACCCACCAGGTGAACAACACTCTGGCAATGTCGCCAAATCTTCACCTTCTTGTAAACAGCGGCATGGAAGCATATCCATTTTTATGACACCTCATCATCATCATCATCATCATCATCGTCACAATCGCTCGTTTGCTCTGTCTTCCGAATACGTCCGCTCAGAAAGGAACCTACCTGCCTCGTGCTAACGCCGTTCCACGCTGCATACAATCATCATGTGAGACTGTCTCGTTCCACCCTCCGGTAAAAACCCCACCGAAAACACCCACCCACCCACGTCAACCGCTAAGGCGAATGCAAGCGCAAAGGAAAATCATAACAAAAACAAAGCAACCTGCTCGAATCGAGCAGCCCGCTGTGAGCAATCAGGAGAAAATATAACGGGAAAGAGAGCGAGAGAGCCAACCAGCCAACTGATGGAGACACACGTGAGTGAGAGTTTCGTCGACTTTCGATGTTGAATCATATGTTGCTGCTGCTGCCGCAAATGCCAACATAGCTTATGCTCGGCCTGGTCGTTCGTCCGTCACCCACCGATTGGATCGCAGCGTTGCTAGTGCAAATTAAATTCGGCTTCCACCGCTAATCGGGGAACACCATGTCTTTAAGGTGAATGTGGCACCAACTGGCAACCGAGTCGTGTTTCGTCGAGATTTCCCTCTTTTTACTCTCACCCACCATTCGGGTCCATTCACAGAAAATGTTGTCGAATGCATGCTGCTCTGGCTGGGTCCGTGCATGCTTTTGACTCCAACTGGTTCAGTCGGCAGTGGTGACGGTAGTCGTATTCCGGCATTTCTGACGGTCGGTCCGCGTTGGCGTTCAAACGAGAATCGTTCGCGAAATTTTTCGAATCGTGCGTGCGTGCGTGCTTTCACTCGGTCGAGTCTCGGGTGATCTCTCCGGAGGCACGTCCGGTTTTTGTTAGGTATTCAAGAATTCAGGGTCGCCCGTTGTCCGTGCAGGATCTCCGGAAACCCATTGCGCTCGCTGCCATTTGGGACGTGACGGTGTCGTCGTGCAGCAGTAGTAAGTTGTAAATAAATAATTGCAACCGAAGGAGGGAGGGGAGTAAAAAACGGAAACTTTCAGCGAAAAATAAAAGTGACTAGCGAAGGAGATCCGGTCCGGACAGTCCGGTTGGGTTTGTTTTTTTTGTGGTCCTTGGTGTACCAACACTATGATAAGGACGGGAGACAGTTGTTGCCGTTGAAAAGTTTGCAGTTTGCTGAATTGTGGACTAAATAATCTAGTAGTCGTTTAATGGCATCAAGGTTCGGTTTTTTTCGGCGATCCTAGGAGCACGAGATTAGAAGTCACGTTCTGGTAGCAACTCATGTGACAGCATTCGCGTGCTCGCCAACTTCCATGGTTACGTGTGGGTCCGTGTGATGATTTTGTTTAGTCGAATCAATTGGGAAGAACTTAAAGAAAATAATTGTTTGTGATTTTGTGGGTTTGTCGGTGTCTGGGTCGTTTCAACATCAACGCGCGAGGGTGATTTGGAAATCGTTGCCGCCGATGTGGAAATTTCGCCTTCGCTTTTGTGATTCAATTTGGTGATTTTCGATTGTTTCAGCCAAGAAGAAAGAGAGAAGAAATATCCATGAGCCGATAGTGTGCGCCACAAATTGAATGCAGTGAAGTTGTTGAGTTGTTCGGTGAGTTATTTTCGATCTTTTGAGGCGCGCCCCCGCCAGCCGCTGTTGATTCCAATGCGGTTGCATTTCGGCAGCCTATGAGCTCTGGGTAATAATCTGCAAAGCGAACGCAGTTGAGAAGCAAAAGTAGGAGCAGCATCGAACAACCAGTCCGTGTGCAGCAGCAACGTCAAGTTTGTGAAGAAAAAAATAAACCGGTTTCGCCAGCTCCAGTGCTCAGGTTCACCACGCTGGCTTGTGTAAGTGTGGGGTGAGCAGAAAGTGGCCGCTGAAGTCGACGGAGAAGTCGAGAAACGTCGACGTTGTCGTCTGATAAACAGAACGGAGGAAAAGCCGGGAGACCGGATTGAGCCGGCCTCTGGCTGCCTACTAACTGCCCGGTCAGTGCGTTTCCCGAGTGGGAGGCAGTGAAGCAAAAGGGACCGATTTGTCGCTGGACTTGAAAGGTGAGATCTATTCCAACCAGTTCTAGGATTATAATTATTCATTACATGTTTAGATCTATTAATGAGGATTGTTGAAATGGCGCGTAACGTTGGATACAATTTGTTGGGGATATTTCCGAATCCGTGCTTTGGTAGCGAATCTGTCTTCACAGAATAGCTACAGAGGGGATAGGCTGGAGCAAAATGCTTCTGATTTTCACGGATGAGGCCAATCGGGTAAAAAGACCTTGTGAAAGTTTTCAAAAATTCTATCTTTAACTACAAATTGAATGTTGGGTTACATTTTTAAGAATCTGGTCAAAACCACTCTTTCGATGGTTGCAATCTTTTGATTGCAGCTCTTACTTAATCTTCAGTTACTATTGACCCTTACTTACAATTGTGACATTATGCTTAGAAATCTGACAACAGAATAATTTTAATGAAACTATAAATATCATATTATCATTTGTTTTTGATGTTAATTTTCAAGAATATTGACTCTATTTTTCGACCGTTCTCTTGTTCGAACGTTTTTTGGTTGATTTTAGGGACAACTACTTATCTATAAAAAAAAACTTGAACAAAAGTTGGTGCTCATGATATGATACATTGCCAAAACCATCTCGCTTTATTAAGCTTTATTAATGTTTTATGAAAGCTACGAGAAATCAAGTTGGTTTTATTATGGGAGTATGAGGTGCCAAAATATCTCAAACTTTTGTTAGGTTTATAAGAACCTACACAGCTTGTTTACAACGATCGTAAGGGGCGATATACAGTTAGAATGATCAAAAAAATCATTTTTTTCTTGCATGAAAAGTTATTAAATTTCCCGTTAAATACGCTCCTGAAATCCGTTTTTCTAAATTCAAACTCCAAGTGTTTCGTTTGATCGCTTTTCGAAGACGCTTTTTTCGCGCGCAGTAGGTATTTTTCGATAATTAATACTTTCAACGCGTTTTTCTGAAAACAGCGTTTTCGGAGTTTATGCCGGTGATAACTCAAAAAATAATTATTCAATTGAGATGAAACTTATAGGATTTCTTTATTATAGTATTACCTTCTATATGAATTAAAAGTTATTGTAATATTTTATTATTATATATGGAAATATGTAATAATATGGCGATAAAATTGTTTTTTTTTTTTTCAAAAAAGTTACACCATAAGTGCAATTTTTTTTTATATGTTTTTTTTTTCAATTCATCTACTTTATTTTCAATTCATCTAATTTTATGTACAAACTTTCATGTAATTTTTTAGGGTTAGCAGGTTTTATATAAAAACTGCGACCAGGAGAGCCGGCACAAGCAAAATGAAACGACTTTTTCAACGCAATCTAAGGGCCGCCATTTTGTTGAAAACAAATATTTTTGTATACCACATGGATACACTTGAAATTGTAAAAAAGTTTCGATTGATTTGAATAAAAACTTCCCCTGGAATTATTTTTTTCAAAAATGAGTTTTTTTTCTCGTTCCAACTGTATATCCCCCCTTAAAACCTTGTCTGCTTAAGTTCCTTTTACTCCTATCAAAGGTTTTATGTTGACTTTATGAATTCGAAAAATGCTGTTTTGAGATGCTGTTTTAGGACTCATCCGAATAATCTTATTATGGTCAGTTGAAAAAGCTCTTTAAACCCATTTTGCCTCCCGTATATGTTTAAAACGGAAAATTGACATTGAGGAGAGTCACCAAATGACCAAATAGTTGTATTGCAGCCATTGTGATGATAAACTGGCTTTTTGGCAGAACTGTGATTTTTTCCAATCACCATATTGAATTGTATGAAATAATTGAAATGTGCAAAAATAAATACACCAAATTTTTAAATCAATGCAAATGAATTGTAGTAATGACACCGATTTCGACATTCTTTTAGATAACCTTATTGAATTCCATAAATTTTCAGGAAATTCATGATTAATTTATCGAATTTATTAGTTTCAATTTTGTTTTTGTTGTTGTAAACTCGCATAATTTCCGAGACGCATTTATTCTTGGCTCTTACCGTGCCAATATGTATCATAAAATTAAATGCGCATATGATTTCGAGCATAATAAGCTATATAAAACTCATTTGTATTAGATATTTGGCTATCAAACAGATTTTCCCGCAACACTTGAACTTTTTCCTTCGATATTATTTACTGTTAAATGAATCAGAAGAGCAGAGAATCGAACAAAGCAGAACAACAAAAACCAACCACGATAACACCATGATGTTTGACAGCTGTGGCCATTTGGCCGTTTGCTGGTTTTGATAGCAGCCAATAGGTTTTATGAAGGTTCTTAAGTGGTCATAACATCTTTCACTAGGACATATTCAAAATCTTGATGGTCTTTTAAATAAACTTGTTTTCACAAACGTCTGTAGAGTGGGCCACTTTGTATACATTTCGGCTTTAAGGATGCATAGAGGAGGTGTTGGTGGACAAAACAGTTTTGAATGTAGTTTTATCAACAAAACCGGGAGGGGTGCTAAGCGGCTGTAATAAAACTAAAATTGTACTACAACTCATTGAACCACGGAAGTTAGGTCCAAAATCAACTGGTTTTCCGCTCTGTTTGCGCATCAATTAAACCCTATTAGTCTCATCAAGATTTTTCATAAAGGGCCATAACGAGCTAGTTGGGCTTAACCTTCCTCGAGTATTAACATGGTTCCAGTACCCAAGCCACACAGCTTGTTTTAAACAAGTTGAGAGTACTGTTAAATAACATAAATTGAATATAAGTTTAGGTGTATAATACTTTGTTATGACGCAGAAAGTGAAACATTATAAACCATAAAATGGAAAAAAATAAATATCCTCGTTCAAAAATATAACATCACCAAGCGTGGTAAAACATAACAGCAACAAGTGTTCAATGTGCTTGTCGTGATAGGTTCGTAGCTTCTTCGCAAAACCAATTCAGATTGTTTTTATGAACAACTAGCTGACCTCGGTGCGAGTGTTGCTACGTCTGCAACTAATGAACAATGGTAGTTTTTTTGGAAAGAGTTTTTTTTTGACTAAGAACATTCTTCTTACCCGAGAAATACATAGTTTGTCTTAAAGTTATCATGTTTGGTTGAAATTTGCGTTTGGAATCTTCATAGAAACATTTCTTTCCATTTGCTTGATTTGTTCTCAAGTTATGCAGAAATTTGTGTTTCATTTGTTTGAGAGCCCTCCCCCTTCCAGAGGAAGGAAGGGGTCTCAAACAACCATCAGAACCTTCCCCAGCCCCAAAAACCCCGGCATACACATTTTCACGCCGATTGGTAAGACATACTGATTTTTATGTATTTAAAAACCACATGCTAAATGTTGCTTTTTTTGCTTGAAAAGTTCTTAAGTTATGCATAAATTTGTGTTTCATTTCTATGATGGGGGGTTGGGGCCCCCACTTCAACAAGGGAAGGGATCTTGAACTACCATAGAAAAATTTTTTGCCTCCAAAAACCTCCTCATTCCAAATTTGGTTCCATTAGCTTGATAAGTTCCCGAGTACTGCAATGCAAAAAATGGTGTTTCATTGTTATGAAAGCCCTCCTCCTCCCTTCCAGAAGGTGAAGGAGACCAAGCCACCTTAGAAACATTTATTTTCTTCAGAAAGCTCCGCATGCCAAATTTGGTTCCATTTGCTTTATTAGTTCTCGAGTTATGCAGAAATTTGTGTTCCATTTGTTTGAGAGCCCCACCCCCCTCCTCATATGGCGGAAGAGTCTCGTTTCACCATAGAAACATTTCTCTCCTTCAAAAACTTCCACATACCAAATTTGGTTCCATTTCCCTTATTAGTTCTCGAGCTATTAAAGAATTTGCGTTTCATTTGTATAGGATCCCCCCCTTTCAGAAAGGGGAGGGGTCTCAAATCAACACAGAACCATTTTTTGTCTTCAAAAACCACCATGTACTAAATTTGGTTCCATTTGCTTCATTAAATCTCGAGTCATGCAGAGTATTGAATTTCATTTGTATCGGAGCCCCCCTCCCACTTAGGATGGGGAGGGGTCTCAAATCAACAAAAAAACATTTTTTGTCTTCAAAAACCACCACCGTTTGCTTGATTAGTTCCCGAGTTATGCAGAATATTGTGTTTTATTTGTATGGGAGGCACCCCTTTTAGGACGTGGAGGGTTCTCAAGCTACCATAAAAACCTTTTTTGCCTTCAATAACTCACACATGCTAAATTTGGTTTCTTTTGCTTGATTTGTTGTCAAGTTATGTAGAAATTAGTGCTTCATTCGTATGGGAGCGCCCCTTTATAGAGAAGGGAGGGCTCTTCACAAGAACCTTTCCCGGCCCCAAAAATCCATGCATACACAATTTCACGCCGATCGGTTCAGTAGTTTTCGAGTCTATTAGGTTCAAACAGTCAGACAGACAGACAGACAGACATAAATCCATTTAACTTTATATAGATAATAAAGTATTAATCACTTGCAATAGCGAAGAAAGTATTTTTAGCTCGACCGTTGGTGAGAGTGATATATAGAATACGAGAGATACAAACCACTCCAGACTTCAGACTTGACATGTTTTGCAATACGTTTATAATACACTTATAATACAAAAAAAATTACAAATCATTCTAAAAAGATGTTTTGTATGTTACTTGGGTAACATAGGCCACCGGGAATCTGCTACAAAGGTAAGGAGGTTTTGATTTCGATGAGTGAACAGAATTGCATACAAAACATTCCAGACAAGTTGTAGAGAGTTGCCATCTTCGACAAAGTTTCTCATTATGTAATTTGTCGTCTTATGTCAATATCATATTAGTTCCAGATCTTGCCGCAGCTCTAGAGTTCTAGAGAGTTGCCGTTTTCAGCAAAGGTTCTTAGTATGTCATTCGTCGTCCTTTGACAACTTTAATCAGTTCATGATCTTGCCTCAAAGGTGGTGCTATTGTCTATCTTTGTCAAATGACGCTCTAAAGAGTTGCCATTCCGAAGAGACGAACCAGCCTCTGGCTGAAAGTCTTATTAATAAAATTTAGATAAGATAAGATAAGAGTTGTTATCTTCAGCAAAGCTTCTCACTGTGACATTTGTCGCCTTTTGACAACATCATGTTAGTTCCAGATCTTTCAGCGGAGATGGAGCTGTAGTCTATGTTTGTCAAATGAAGCTTGAGAGAGTTGTCATCTTAGGCATAGTTTTTGGGCAGAGCAGAGCTGGCAGTGCAGTCTTTCTTTGCCAAATGATGCTCTACAGGGTAGCCAATATCGGCAAACAGTATTCAAAATGCAGTCATTTGGCGTTATCAGATTAGTTCCAGATTGTGTTGGAGAGTGTCTGTGGTCTATTTTTGTGAAATGATGCTTTAGAGAGTGGACGCCTGCGGCAAAGTTGTTCAGTACCTGCATAACGAAAAACAATTTGCTATATAGTCAAAACTAGGTCCTTTTTCAAACATCACTCAAGAACAACAAAAAAGCAAAAAAAAAAATCTTGAAATTTTCCATGTCAAAGTTTTTCGTTTTATTATTCTTTGGAACTTTCCTGCTCTGTGAACATTTTTGTGGAGTTTTTTTGGATAGTATTTTTTTTCAGATTATTGAGAAAATGTCCTTACATTCTGGGAAAAACACCTATGTTCTACGATGCCCCGTTCTTGAGTTACGAACTTTTAAATTTGGTGATTTTGTAAAAAACCGAAAATTTCAATAGAAGTTTCCCGAGAAAACTGGCAAACTTGACTTTTTTTGTATATTTTTTGTTCATAAACACATAAAGTCTACTCGTTAGACCTTTCGGCCCAAACTTTTTGATAATAAAAAAAACAACACCATCTGATAACTGCAATTTAGAACTGATAATCTTTGCCGAATATGGCAGCTTTCTAAAGCTCTATCTGGCAAAGAAAGATTGCAGCGGCCATCTCTGTGGCAAGATCTAGAACCAGAGAGAACAAACATCTAACTCAGATTTGAAAAGTGTATAAGAAATTTATCGCAATCGCAAAATTCTTAAATTGACGTCAGTGATAAACAGAGAAACATAAGGTTTCCAGTTTTGGCAGCACATAAAGGGTGTTCCGATCAAAATTTGGTCAAACCGTAATGTGTGTGAGTCGATCAAAGTTTTTATTCATAAGTCATATTCTTTTTATACATTAATTGTTATGTTATGTATTCTCCGTGCGAGGAGTAACGATTATGATGTAGAAGGAGATGTTCGCTCATCACCATGAGGCACCAAGAGTGAACAACAATGTTTTTGGCTAGAATGAAAGATGTGAAGAGAAAGTGTTGAAAGGTCCGTCAGAGTGCGGCAGGTAGGAAAGTTAACAGATGTTTTGAAAATTGAGCGAAAGGGCATGTATCCAATGGTACTCGAACCATGAACGTCAATCTTTGCCTAACATCCCACTGCGGAGTAGGTTGTAGCGACGGAACAAGTCCGCCACTTCAACAGGCAAAAATTGACGCATGGAAAGACGCTCATGTACCACTGTGGCTTGTATAGTTTATTTTTAGCGATCTATTGTGTGCACTCTGTTTACTAATGCGCACATGGGAGAGGAACTCTCTCCTTTTTTGGGTTTGTTTTGATTCGCACCGACTGACGATCACTAAAGTTTTTCTCGTCGTCTCCAACGTAGAGACTTGTGAAGCGATGCGATACTGGTCCCCACCAGTATAATTAATGGTTACCACCATTGTATGGGTTTACATACATTAATTGTTGTGTTAAGTATTCTCCGTGCGTGGAGTAACGATTATGATGTAGAAGGAGATGTTCGCTCATCACCATGAGGCACCAAGAGTGAACAACAATGTTTTTGGCTAGAATGAAAGATGTGAAGAGAAAGTGTTGAAAGGTCCGTCAGAGTTGACGGACCTTTCAACACTTTCTTCACAATGCGGTTTCGCTACCGTTCGTACAAAAAGCGTTTACGCACTTCCACTTGATTCGACGCCATCTTTTTCAATGTAACAAGAATGTGAACATGTTGCACCACGAAATAAAGTGGAAAGTTTCAGCTGTGATCCTTGAAATTAGTCAAAATCTACACTGAAAGAAAAGTTACTGTAATTTAACTGTAATTTAAATTGTTTATTATATGCGGTGTTGTTTAATCGTGGAAACCCTATTTCGCCGGTAACATTCATTTATGCTAGCTTTTCAATCACTTTGGGAAAATGTTCTAAAGGGTGTACCGTTTAAAATCTACACACTCTCAAATTGCTCAAACTTTTTATTCGTTTTGTAAAATTAATTGATAGTTTGCGTAGACATAGTTCAATGTGTATTGTTTACACGCTGTGAGATGATTTTATCAGCACCCCCGGTTCATTTTACTCAATTTTGGAGTAAGTGTGATGTTTCCGAGAGCCTCCAGACACAGAAGATGTTGGATTTTGCCAAGCAGTTCTTAATTTGGCAATCGATTTGTACTTGCGGAACGTGGAGAACACCTTTCGTTACCGCTAGCACCATGAATGGACAGGTGTATTTGGACGAGTGTCTCCAAAAGCGGCTTCTCCATCTCCTGAAGGCTCACGACGGATGGTCCGACGATCTTCTGGCCGGATTCGGCATCATGTCACTACACAAAGGACGTGCTAGAGTGCTATAACGCGAATGATGTCGATATCATGCCAAAATATCTGAGCCCCCTAATCACTCCGGAACAGCGCCCGATAGAAAAATACTGGTCCATTATGAAGGAGCACCTTCTACAACGCCCTAAAGTGGTAAATAATGTGAAAGTAATGAAGAAATCACGGGTTCTTATGGCTGGAATCTTATGGCTGTGAACCAAGGTTCACGTATTCGGATTTATAGGTGAAATAAATTAAATTAATGACTCCAAAACCAACTTTAATTGTTTGGTGATAAGCGGATAAAAACTCGAATTTTGAGAACGAATTTTGTGTGTGCGGAGTTTAAACGGTACACCCTTTAGCAATGATACACTGAACACAAACATCCTCCTTTTATCGAATGAATCATCCGTCGGTTTAAATCGATTTATTGAAATCGTAATAGCGAACGATAGATCCGTTCAAATTTTAATCCATGCTCTATGAAAAATCGGTTTCCCAAACTGGAATGCGTATTGCATCGGAAAAGTCCGATAACTCAAATTGTTTGAAATGAGGACCATTCCATTTTACATAATTCGATAGAAACTTATCAATCGCTATCAGAACCAGGTACCAGCACGAATAAAGAATTGAAACTCAATCGCTTCACATGAAATTATGGACAAATGTCTTCTGACTCCTCTAGTTTTTAGGCTCCCGTTGCAATCCTATATCCACGGTAGAGGGAGTATAATGTGAAACGAATTAATGCCGTTGAATTGTATTCAAATTTTTCATAAACCGCTCGTGATGCACACAGTTTTGAAACTAATATCATATTGAATTTGGTTGATCCTCATACGAATCTAACCATAAGATAACCATCCGATTTACGAATGCTTTTCGTTAAAGAGCGCAATCGATTTACTTTTCAGACGATCTTGGGATGATGATGTCTTGATGTCTTGAACATCCGTTTGAATGTTATGATAAAACGTACTCATTTTCGGGGCATGGGCTACCAATAAAGGGTGGAACGGTCAAAGCTTGGTCGACTCAAATATGACGTAGTTTTTTTGATCGTGCGTTTAAAAAACTTGAACACCCCTCATTTTGCAGGTGTATGCGTACGGAGTGTTGACTTTATTTTGTTTTTGCCATTTTCTATTCACTTGTCAAAACAGTGTCGAGGCAAGAAGAGCAGCGTATCAAAATTTTACACGCGCAAAAGCAAAATCCAAATTATTCCCACGCCGAGCTGGCAAAATCACTTAATATTGCCAAATCGACCATGATGAATATTATAAAATTGTATCCGGAGAATGTCTGACGACTGTAAATAAGCCGGAATCAGGAGAAACCCGAAGCCAGGAAGCCATAGTGACCGGAAGAATAGTGGCCAGCATTTTCAAATGCAATCCCAACCTTTCCATCAAAGATATCGGAAACAAATTGGGATAGTCCCACACAACAGTGTAAAGAGCAAAAAAACGAGCTGGACTGTCAATATATATATGGTTAGGGTGACACAAAATCGTGATGATAAGTAAAACACAACAGCCAAAGGAAACGCGCGTATGTTGTTCACGAGTTTGTTGACCAAGTTTGATTGCGCCGCAATCGACCATGAAACATACGTCAAGGCTGATTTCAAGCAGCTCCCAGGTCAAGAGTTTTATACGGCTACCGGAAAAGGAAAGATTCAAGATAAATTTAAGCAGAAAATCATGAAAATGTCAATGTTTCCGAAAAAAGACATGGTTTTTCAGACGATTTGCACCGTCAGCTAAAAAGCAAAAGTTTCGTGGCAATTGGTACTCTCAATCAATATATTTATGTAAAGGAATGCTTGCAAAAACCCTTATTGCCAGCTTTGAAGAAACATAGTTATTTCGTGCTGATTTGGCCAAATCTTGCTTACCACTAAGGAAAAATGGCTCAGGAATGGTATACCGCAAATACTGTGCACATCGTACTCTAGGAGAAAATACCTCCAAACTCGCCGGAACTGCGATCAATTGAAAAATATTGGGCAATCGTAAAGAGGAACCTCAAAAGAACTCAAAAATAGTTGATAGTGAAAAACAGATCAATTTTCCTTGGCGTTCAGCATCAAACAAGGTGGATTGGACTTAAAGGAAGGTGTGAAACGTTAAACCCGACAGTTTGCATTTGGGAAATCTGAAGACTAACCGAATAAAGGGTGTATTCGATAAAAATGGCACACAGAAAATCTTCTGTAACTTTTGAATCGTATGAGTAAAAAACCTAGAAATTTGAGTAGATCTTATCCATAGTGTATTATTTCTGCCAAGTTTCATAGTTATACATTCAGTAGTTCCTGTCATGTCGTCGAAACAAGAAATTGTCCGTGAGAAAATTTTGTGCACTCACAATCAAAATCCAGGGGCGTCCCACCGGTGGATTGCTAAAAGGCTTGGAATAGCAAATACAACTGTGTCTCGTGTAATAAGAACCTTCAAAGAGCGTCTGAGTGTCCGAAGGAAGGAAGGGAGTGGTCGTAAAAGTGGTCCAATGGACAGTAAAATGGCCAGGAAAGTCGTACAACAATTCAAGAACCGTGCAAACATGTCAATTCGAGATGTCGCTAAAAAGTCTAAGGTGTCAGTCGGTTTTGTGCTGAAAACCATGAAGCGTGCTGGGTTACATGTTTACAAAGTGCAAAAAGCCCCAGACCGGAATGAAAAACAAAACATCACTGCAAAAACCCGCGCCCGGAAACTTTACACTAAGCTGCTCACCAAATCCGGTTGCATCGTGATGGATGACGAAACATACGTCAAGGCCGACTTCCGTTAACTTCCTGGGCAAGAATATTTCGTTGCCAAGTCGAAGTTAGATGTTCCGGAGGATGTTCGAAAGAAGAAACTATCGAAATTTTCAAAGAAGTTTCTAATCTGGCAGGCGATTTGCGGATGAGGTGAAATAAGTGCTCCCTTCATCACTTCCGGAACCATAAACGGTGCGATTTACACGGAAGAGTGCCTTAAGAAGCGTCTGTTGCCATTCATTAAGAAGCACAAAGGATCAACTCTGTTTTGGTCTGATCTAGCATCCTGCCACTACGCTCGAAACGTATTGGAGTGGTACCGAGCCAACGGAGTCAATTTTGTGCCAAAGGATATGAGCCCACCAAATTCACCGGAACTTCGTCCAATTGAAAAATTCTGGGCAATTATGAAAACGGAACTTCGCAAACATCCCAAAACTATAAAAACAGAGCTAGAATTGAAGAAAATTTGGGTAAAAACAACAAAAACACTGGGAAAATCTGTTGTACAAAATTTGATGGGTGGAGTGAAAAGGAAGGTGCGGGCATTCGGGATGGGAGACGAACTTTAATAAAACAAATATTTTTTAAATCAAAATTCATCAGTAGTTCTTCATTCCTTGAAAATTTCAAGAAAATCCGATAATCAGTTTAATTTTGATGAGTATATATGTGTGTGCCATTTTTATTGAATACACCCTTTAATTTTCCTATATTTTGTAGACGATGAACTTCAAAAAGAAATAAAGATTGATCATTTATATAATAAACTAATCAGTCTGCACTTAAGCATGTTTGACCAATTTTTGACCGTTCCACCCTTTATCAAACCATACATCCAAAGATCAAACCGACAATCGAACTCAAACACTCCCAGTCACGAGTGTTCTAGCTGCGCCTTTATCGACTGAGCTAAGGCCAGATCCACTTTTCGTTCAGTCCAACTTTAATCTACGACCGTTCAAATTTGTTCGTATTTCATTACATTTACCTCCAACATATAGCCATACCCAGCGGATTTATAACACCCCTCTTCACGGGGCAAAGAAAGAGGAAAACCGGCACGTTCCAAACGATTCAGCGGAACGGAACGGCCCCGAGAAGCAAAACTACACACACCCGGGTAATTCTCGTCGCTGTCGTAGGTGAGCCAACTGAAACCGGTAAGTTCGCGGCTTACTACCAGTCAGTGCAGCGTGCTTGGCCAGTAGTGCTGTAACCTTTCTCTTCCTCGTTTTTCTGGAACCGAACGACCGAGGCGGTCAACCGACCGACGGACGAGGTGCAACTAATTTTTGCATACCACAGCCCGCAACAGAGCTTTCGGTGTATGTTGAAGCTGTTCCAAACCCATTCGGGGCGGTTTTAAATGCTTTAACAGTCGTACGTGATTTCTGGCCAGCAGGTAAGACTCGGCCCGGAACGTGGTGGTCATTTGGTGGGTAAGGGAGCGCGTGCAATTATCGCATTACAATTTTAATTAGCCGAGCTTCCCGCCCGGGTGTGCATCGTCGTCGCCGTCGTCGTCGTTGTCCACGGTGCACCGTTGATAATGACCGATAATAAGTACCCTATATGTGTACTGCTGGGGGTTTAATTCAGGTGGCTCAATGAGAGCCATCGCTTTGGAGACAAAATGTCAGCGTATTGAACCGGTAGGAAGGGAAGAAAAATGACCCTGGTGGTGAATTCTGTCTCGCTTCGAGAAGATTTCCTCGTGGGAAGCAAGGTTGAACAATTAACGCAGTATGGCAAAAGCGAAACCATCGATGGGTGGTGGGAAATCGAGATATTGATGGCGGTCATTGAGGAGGTATTGCATTACAAATTGGCTCGGTAGTTTTAATTATCCCTGCCCTTCGGACTCTCCACCAGCATATAAGTTCCAATGCTACAGTTGATCTCGTTCCACTTGAACTCCGTCAAACATGTACATCAAAGCAAACCGAGGTTATCATCCACCACACATTGACTCTCACATGTGCCTACATAATAGTCGAAATCGCTTCCTATGTTCTACCCCAGATCGATGACAACACGTCACATAAACACCCCTCCCACACCGAGATGACAGCTATAAAGATGTTTTTTATGAGCTGTAGTTTGAAAACTACTAAACACTTCCCGCGTTCAGCCGAGCAGTAAATCAAACACGGTGTTACGCGCCGATGCTCGAGAGCTGAAAGCTTACATCACACCTACATACTACAATACTCATTACCGCTTAAGGGGAAAGGTCAAGGTTTGATGCGGCGTGACGGCACAAAAGGGCGACATCATTTTTAAGACTGTTTTACAAAATTTAAAGAAGAAGCGGCATGGAAATGGCAAGATAAGGTCACCGTTGGCATGTCACTAAAATCGTTTTACGATGTGATGAGATTCGTTCCGAGTTCAAAACGCGGGTATTCAAAAGTGCAACCAGGCCCTTCATCTTCACGATGATGACCTTTCCCTGCTGGTTGCGAACGCTCGGTTCGACTCACGGTTTTTATCGATCAACCTATACGAGAGGTACAAGAGCGAGTGGCTGAAAACTCGTTGAGCTGTGTTCCAACAATGCCTACGAGCACATCAAAGAAAGCAGCTCACAAAGGACTGTCATCCCATCATGAGATGGCTAAAATCCGCTTTGACAGAAAGTGAATTACATTGTCAACACCGGCCTCCGCCGGGGCGCGACCGTTTGTATTCATCCTATGAAGGCTGGGGTAATACTTTTGATCCGCACCGTTCCCTCCCGTTGAAAGACGATAAAGACAACGGTGACCGGCAAAAATAATTATGTTCCGTGTAATTTGTTTTTTTTCGGTCGTGTGGTCCTCCGACAGGTTCAGCAGGGCGAGGTTAAAACCTTTCTGACAGACGTCGTCGGTCAGTGAATGTTCAAACGTGGGCGCCATCATCGTTCTTTCTGTGCGTTGCAATAAGGGATTGTCCGTCCGCTAAAGCTGTGTTATCGTAATGACCAATTTCCTTGGGATCAGGTCCAAAACTTCATTAACTTTCTACCAAGCTGCGTTTGGACATATGTTTACCTACATGTGTGACAGTACGGTTGCCATAGGAGGCGGTTGCCATCTTCAGAGAGCAGCATGAGGTAATGTGATTGAGTCGAGTAATTATACGGTCATTAATTATGCTGGGACTAGATGAAAAGGACATACAGTCAATCAGTTTCCGTTTTAAACGGAGAGCTGAAATGAGATAGTTCAGAGCAGGCAAAAAAATATCATCATGTTTCATAGATTCATTAATATTTGCTCACAGCCAATCGATCCAGTTTCCAGCCCTTGCATACTAACTCTGACTACATCAGCAGATCAAAGGAGGCATTGCACGCTGGTAGACGTGTTATTAATTTTCGCGTCATTTTTTCATTTCATTTCGGAAATTTTTAGCACAGTTTATTAGGGTTTTGTGGCCACAGATAACTCGTTCGAGCGTCAAAGACAATTAGAAAACAAAGTGTTTTGTTCGCAATTTAAAATAATTTCATTGATTTGAAGTGAACAGGAAGTGGCCATACATTGTCATGAACTGTATCTTGAATAAAACAAGGTTCGTCGGAAACCGTGCGCCGCCCACCCGTCACCATAATACCATTTAACCTACCTTGGGTCTGTCAACATTTTGTGACGAATAAGGTGTTTCAAATCATATTGATCCGGAAGGTTTATGTTTGGCATTAGCATTAAAGTTTGCACACCACGTGGATGGAGCTACGATTCGTTGAAAACATTGCATGTCACCATGAAACGGAACCAGATACTAAAACGTTTCTTCACGCAATAATCTCCACGAAGACACTCCTCGATCGCTCACGCCACGAAATGTGGACACACGCAATTGTTCGTAACTTTTTAGCGTGTGGGTTAAATTTTTTGAAATTTTAACTGAATGTATTTCATTGTGTTGTGTCAATTGTGTAGTTTCGTGAAAATCGGTCGAGTGATTTCAGTGATGGTTTCGAATGAAGAAATAGTGCGCCAATAAATTTTGGGCACTCACTTCGAAAACCCAAACGCTTCTCATCGATGGATCGGAAAACAGCTCGGAATCGCACATTCAACCGTATCTCATGTGATCAAAACGTTCAAGGACCGTAAGACAACCAAGCGGAAAATGGTAGTGGCAAAAACGTGGCACATCAAATCCGGAGAAGGCCAGGATGGTATTGAACCAATTTAAGCGTTATCCCAACATTTCGATCAGGGATGTTGCGAAAAAGGCAAAAGTTTCAGTTTGTTTTGTGCAGAAAACAATGAAACGTTCTGGATTACAAGTGTACAAGGTCCAGAAGGCACCGAACCGGAGCGATAAATAGAACTCGGTGGCCAAAACTGGCCAAAAAATTCCTTGTCTGGCAAGCGGATGTGGCAAAATGAGTCAGCCCTTCATCACCTCTGGGACCGTCATCGGACAAATCTACAAGGACGAAAAACGACTTCTGCCCTTCTTGAAATCTCACGATGGCCCAACACTGTTTTGGCCGGATTTGGCATCTTGCCACTATGCCCGGCCCGTCTGAGACTGGTACAAAGATAATAATGTAGTTTTTGTACCAAAAGACGTCAACCCTCCAAACATTCCGGAACTTCGCCCAATTGAAAAATGTTGGGCAATCATGAAGGCAAAGCTCGTTCAAACTCCAAAACAGATAGAAAATGAACTTGAACTAAAGAAAGTGTGGTTAAAAGTAAGTAAGCAAGTCGGTCCTATCATTGCCCAAAATTTGATGAAAGGGGCAAAGGTGTGGGCATTTGAGTTGGGAGAAGAGGTACAATAAACCAATGATGTCAAAAACTAACCATTTAGTAGTACTTTATTTCCAGAAAGTTTGAAAAGAATCGGGCTCAAGGAAAATTTTTGGTGACCTATTTTGTGTGTCCAAATTTCATCGAATACAGTCTTTAGAGACTACACAGAAAGAACAATACTTAAAAATATAATAATCCACTAAATATTCAGCGGAATAATTTACTTCACGAAAATCACGGAATCTATGTCGACTGAAGAATAAAGACACCATAACAAACAGCTTATGTTAAGAAAAAGAATAAATCTCAGGGAAGCGAAGAAAGTGCTAACAACAAGTACAACAAAACAAATCAGTAGTTTTGAAAGTGCATGTTTTTGTAGCGCCAACGATCAGCGGATAAATATAACTGTGAAGGATAACTCATGTTTGAACGAAGGTCAAAAATCTGTTAAAAGTAATATATTTAAGACTCAGAAAACCAGCAAACATGTGTTTTGAACATTGTTTTTGTGGTGAAGAACCAGCAAATAAAACGTATTAAAAGCAAAAGCACGGTTTACACACATGCAAACTTTAGTTCCGTCTTAATCAAGTGTATTTACAATTGAAATAATTGACTCTTTAATAACAAACTCAATCTGAAATTTCTTTTTACGGTGAAATACAATTTGTGACAGTACGGTGGAAAAATAATGCATCATCTATGAACTTGCACATCCAAACGAATGTAGCCTGTGGTTAACAAACCACTCTCCATATATATAACGATTAACTTATTTGCAAATCCATAAAGTTTATGAAGCTCCTATAACACTTTTCATGGGGCATTTTTAGTCTGTTCCCACAGTAGAAACAACAATTGCCATTTTATTAACGTTACTGGTAGTGTAGTGGTAAGCGTGACTGCTACCTGGGAACCCCTGTGGGTCTGGGTTCAATCCCAGTCTGAGGCGAAAAAATCTGGTGGAGTGGTCAGTTTGTTGAAGGTCCTGAGTCCGGCGGATAAAATGTCGACCAAGTTTTAAATGGTGGGGCATTATCCGCTTAAATATAGTCCGATATGGAAGTTACCCATACGAAGATTGGAAGTATCTAGCATAGAGATAGGGAGAGAGATCGTTGAGTACCAAACAGGCTTTCTTAAACGAAATATGGACTATAGGGCGAACACGAAATTATTGCGACACATTCAACAGGGCATAACTTTTTTACCGTTGGGTATAAATCAACCAAATTTTGCACACTTTCTCATTGATGTGTATTGTTTACATGCTGTCAAACTCGAAGTCGTGTTTTTCGATTGAAAGAAAATGAAGGTGAACCAACGCGAGTCGAGAGAATAAAATACTTTCCAAACACCTGGAATTTCCTGACCTGTCGCACCGGCAGCTGGGAAAAATGTTGAACATTCACCATTCAACTCCAGAGTGTTGAAGCGGTTCCAGGAGCGGTTGACGTTGGACCACGGCAATGGAGCTGGAAGAAAACCGGGACCGGAGAACAAAAAGACGGAGGGAAAGGCGAAGCGGATGATTAAAGCAAATCCCAACGTCTCAAGCCGTGATTTTGCTAAAAAGATCGGCATGTCGCAGACCTACGTCCAGAATGCAAAGAAGAGAGCTGGACTACATACATACAAGGTACAGAACTTCCCATACCGCGATGAGCGGCAACAATCGGCGGCTAAAACTCGGGCACGGAAGCTCTACGAGAAGATGCTGACAAAATATGGCTGCTGTGTGATGGACGACGAAACGTATATAAAAGCCGATTTTAAGTAAATTCCGGGGTTGGAGTTTTTCACCGGCAAGAGCAAGTTCTATGTGGACGACAAATTTAAGAAGAAGAAAATGTCGAAGTTCGCCTCGAAATATCTCATTTGGCAGGCCATCTGCTCTTGCGGACAAAGGGCACAGTAAATGGCGAGATTTACAAATCTGAGTGCCTCGAGAAGCGTCTTTTGCCGTTCTTGCAGCAGCACGACGAAGCTCCGCTATTTTGGCCAGATTTGGCACCATGCCAGTATTCTAAAAGTGTCCTGGAGTGGTATGAGGCCAATTCTGTCCATTTTGTTCCAAACGACATGAATCCGCCAAACTGTCCGGAGCTGCGCCCGGTAGAGCAATACTGGGCAATGGTGAAGCGGGAACTTCGCAAGAGCAAAAAGACAGTCAAAGACGAGAAGGACATGTTAATAAAATGAAAAAAAAACTGAGTAACTGGTACCGGATGACACTGTAAAGACTTTGATGGAGGGCATCAAGCGAAAATGCGTTCAATTTTACACTCAAGGCTCCATCGATTCTTTTGATTTTTGAAGTAAATATATGTATAAAACTACCCTAAAATTTTGGTTAGATTCTAAACATTATAAGAAAATTGGCATGACATTTTCGGTGTCGCAATAATTTCGTGTTCGCCCTTTACTGGAATCGAGCTAATAACCTACCAATAAACGTGACGATTGGCTCATGATGCGAGCATTGAAATTTTGTCTCGGTCTCATGTTGTGGAGAAGAAAGTACACGCTCAAATTGATCTACCCGATGAATGTATCGTTGAAACTGACAAGCCTTAAAATTATTCAAAAACTGTAATTTTTGTTCAAAACATGCTTTTTATTTACCTCAAATAATTCTTATGTTTCAAGTTGAACATCGATATTTTTAATTTAAATGGGTGAGATTTGGATCCGTATTAAACGTTATACACGAAAGATTGAAAAAATTGTTAAGACCTTGCGTATTCTTTTCGTGCCACCCCGATCATTTTCGGAATCCATTTCTGAACCCAGGAAACTCGAGCCGTCATGGCTTGAATGAAGTTTTTGTATTTGTTTTGCCAAAGTAAGTTTTATTGCAATTGCAAACCAATCTGAGTCATAAAATCAGTGCCATTTTGTACACTTTCAATACATAGCCTGTTGGTTTATGCTTACAATTCAAAACGTGCTACGAAAACATATAGGTGATAACTACACACAATGACAAAAGTACCTAATATTGAGTACAATTCATCCAGGTCGACACTCTTGAAGCGATTTTCATTCTTCGTGTCATTGAATCAGAATCTCATTTGGCCACCATATTTATCATTTTCCAAAGCAAACGACTCAAAAACTACTGCAATTCCGTTGGTGGAGATTGTTCACTAATGTGTGCTGCACTGCACACAGTTTTCGAGCCCTGAACTTTAAGAAAATTGAAGCAATACATCAAATCGGTATAATATGGCAGTTAATTAAAGAATGGAGCATTAGATCCCGTTTATACAACAACCTATATTACGTGATACATATAGACTATCTTCATATTAGCATCTACACATCTGAAGAATGTCTACGTTAATCCTTCTTTCTGTTAAACTCTCGAACTTTCTGTGGCAAACCCGCCATCAGGTCCCGTACGGTATCCTCCGATACGCCCGCCGTGACGATTCTCCATTCTTCTCTTGAAATCATCGGTGCCATTTGCTTTCTTCTAAGTTTCGAAGAGTTTCCGCTTAACTAGAGCCTAGTACTTCTCTATTGGGTGAAGTTCTGGACAGTTTGGTGGATTGGCTGTTTCTGGCACGTATTTGACCTTATACCATTCCAGGACGTATTTCGCATAGTGAAAAGAAGCCAAATCAGGTGAAAACAGAGCTTGAGAGTTGTGGCTTCTGATGAACGGTAGCAACCGCTTTTGCAGACATTTTTTCTCGTACACATCTTTTTGATAGTGTCGGTAGGGACGAAAACTTTTGATTTTCGATCACAACTTCGTATGGCCTACCAAATCAAATAGTTCTTCGGGAATTTGAACACCTTCTATGTCCGGAAATGCTCGGCAGCGGCGTTCTTTTGCATTGCGGTGTAAAATGCCAGATCTGGATGATGCAAAAAAGGGTCAGTAAATAAGCTACGTAGACTCATTTTTGAAATTCTCAGACCCACAACAGGCCCCCAGTTTCAGACCGCCTTCGGAAACTTTTCTCCATGAATTCTTTTGAAATTTTGTACGGAGCGTAATCTTTGGTTTCTTGGCAAAACTGCGAGCATTTCGTTCAGGTGTTTCTGCCGTTCGTACAAAATTAATTTTTCTGAATGTAACAAAAATCTTAACATGTTGCTCTACGAAATAAAATGGAGAGTTGTTATATCAGTGAAATGTTTCTGCGATCTATGAAATAACACTGAAAGAAAAGTTTCCGAAATCAAACGTGGACAAGCTTCATTTCAGGTTTTCATGATTTTTACCTAAAAACGTGATCTAGTTTATGATTACGGGATTCAGTTCGAGGTTTTTTTTTTAGCATGACTTGGCAGGGGATTCGTTCGTGTGGTAAACGGAGCAAGCCTTTCGTGAAAACTTCAACTGTAAATGGTCAAGTATACATGAATGAATGCCTGAAAAAACGTCTGCTTCCGTTTCTCAAAACACACAACGTTTCTACAATTTTTTGGCCGGACCTAGCCTCTTTTCACTACTCCAAGGATGTTCTGGAGTGATACAAGATGAATGGTGTCAATTTCGTGCCAAAGGATCTTAATCCCCCAAACTCTCCAGAGTTGCGTACAATTGTAAAATATTGGGCTATAATGAAACACGAACTTCGTAAGCATCCTAAAGTTGTCACTACAGAACAGGAAATTTTGAAGTCATGGTTGTAAGCGGAAACAAATTCGGTTCAAGCGTTGTATAAAATGTTATGCGTGGTATTAAAGGGTGATACGGTCAAAATTTGGTCAAGGGAAAACGCGTGTAAATCGGTGAAATCGTTAATTTAAAAAATCAAATTAAATTTTTTTTTCAAGTTCAATTAGTATAAAATTCAGGAAAAATATTCAGTTAGGCTTCCGCTTTTCCAAATCCGAATTGCCGGGCCTTACGCTTGACCCCTGCCATCAGATTTTGTACAGCCACCTTGTCCTTCTTCGCCGCAGAAAGCCAGTTTGCCTTGAACTGCTGCTCGTCCTTAGCAGTTTTTTTGGTCTTCTTTAGGTTCCGCTTGACGATAGCCCAGTATTTCTCAATTGGCCGGAGCTCTGGCGTGTTGGGAGGGTTCTTGTCCTTGGGAACCACCTGCACGTTGTTGGCGGCGTACCACTCCATGGCCTTTTTACCGTAATGGCAAGATGCCAAATCCGGCCAAAACAGTACGGAACAACCGTGTTTCTTCAGGAAAGGCAGCAGACGTTTATTCAAACACTCTTTCACGTAAATTTCTTGGTTGACAGTCCCGGAAGCTATGAAAAAGCTGATTTTCAAGCCACAGGTACAAATGGCTTGCCAAACCAGATTTTTCTTTGCGAACTTTGACAGTTTCGTGTGCTTGAAAATATCTGCTACCTTTCCCCTTCCTTTTGCCGTATAAAACTCCTGTCCCGGAAGCTGCTTGTAGTCGGTTTGACGTAGGTTTCGTCGTCCATTACCACGCAGTCAAACTTCGTCAGCATCGTCGTGTACAGCCTCCGGGATCGCGCTTTGGCCGTCGTATTTTGTTTATCATCGCGATTTGGAGTCACTACCTTCTTGTAAGTCAATAGTCCGGCTCGTTTTTTGGCTCGATGCACGGTTGTAGACGATACACCCAGCTTATTTGCGGCATCTCGGAGAGATAGGTTAGGGTTTCGCTTGAAACTACCGGCAACTCTCTTTGTCGTCTCAGCGGCTTCCGGTTTTCGATTTCCCCCCGATCCAGACTTCCTGACTGTCAACAAACTTTCCCCAAACACTTTAATTACATTTATAATGGTTGATTTGGCAATTTTTAGCGATTTTGCCAACTTTGCGTGCGAGTAGCTCGGATTTTCGCGATGCACGAGCAAAATTTTGATACGCTGCTCTTCTTGCTTGGAGGCATTTTGACAACTGAAGAGTGAATTCCAAAATCAAAATAGGAGCAACATTCTACACACACACCTTCAAAATGAGGGGTGTTCAGGTTTTTTAAATGCAAAATTGAAAGAAATACGTCAAGTTGATATTGACCAAATTTTGACCGTATCGCCCTTTATGAAGAAAGTTCCGGCTTTTGGATTTGGTAAAGAAATATACCTAAACCATGATTATACATTGTATTATATTCCCTAATAGTTCATGACAATCGGTTTGAATGGACGAGTTTAAAAAGATGCAATTTATTTTTGGAAACCCTATAATTAGTAAAGTAAAACTGATCTTTATTTTCATTGTTTGTCTTATGTACTAATATAACAAATTAAGTGTTTCAGCCCATTGGGCTCTTCAGCTTTGTTTTTTTGTGTGTTTTGGGTGTTAAGTGTGTTTTGTGTTTAATTTGACGATCTCGAAACGTTCAGATCTACGGCCATTTTACGTACAGAGCGCTATGATTTTCGTATAATCCGTTCCCTGACCACTGTAACAACTCGTGCAGTCTGCACCGTACGAGTACGACCGGATCCAACGAGCAGGTGTCACGGTACCTTCGGATGGTTCGGTACATAAAGTCCCGCTTTACTTCAAGGTTTCTCAAATTTCTGAAAATAGCGCCCGGGCGCTAACCTTCCAAAAACTTTTTTATCACCACAGCACACAACTCCTTCATCGCTGGTAAAAGATAAACACCGAATGAAAACAATCGGACATAACCTAAAAGCGTATGTATGAACATAGTGCAAACCTACACCAACACATACGTGAAGCATGTTGAGTAGTTGCACGACACCAATGCAAGAAAAAGTGTATGAGAATATAATGGACACCGTGTAAAGCTTCCACAAAATTTCCATTGCACCAAAAGAAAATTCTACAAATTCCAATGGATTAGTAGATGTTGAATATTTGAAATCCGGTTTTTATTCATCCAGGTAACTCTTTGATTTACAATCGCTTTAAACGATTTAGGGATACTTGAAATGATTGCGATTCCTCGATGGATGGGTGGCGGCATACTCCGAGCTCTGGGGAACATGAATGAACTGTGCACAGTAGGCAGCATACTTTTCATTTGTATTCGTTTGAGGAAAACTCCTGCATTTAAATGGTCCGTTTGGGGTTCAGCACAGTTACAGCTAAACATTTTTTACAAAATTCACTGTAACTGCAACTCTACCAGATGCTACTGTACCGTTCGTTCTTTGATTTGCAAGTGTATTTAGACGGCGATGAAGGGCTGGAGAGTCAGTAAACCAGGCTCTTCGATCACTTATACTTCTATCCTTGTGGTGTAGCTGGAGGATTGTGGGGAAAACTTTTTAAAAGATGTCTTTTAGAGGAGTCTGTTGCTTTTCAGAAAAGAAACGTCATACATCTTTAAGTTGAAAGTTTTATCTATGATAATGGTGATGATTTAACCTGTCTTTCAGCTTTTCCAGGACATTTGAGATATTAGGGCCTACCTGATTTTTCTTTTCAGAGAGAAACCATTGGATGTCTGATGTATTTTGTACATACATGTTTACTATTTCAAAATGTATACAATTTAGTATTTATATTATAATATCTTACTATTTTCATCATATCATTGTATATTACTTATTATCATATTAAATTTTCAGGATGTGGAATTTCAACGTTGTATACATGTACATGTATTTTCGTTTTATATATTTAAATTTTCTTACACATCATATTTATTCATAGATATTATTAATTGAATACATTCATGTTTCATCATATATGATTTTATGTTTAGGTTGCTTCGGGGTGCAGTGCAAACTGTTACATGTTATTGCTCCCAAGAACCAGCAGAAAGGAAATATCGACAAGCAAGGTATACAGTTTTGAAAACATACAGAACAGGCTATCAATTTTTCCGTCTCAAATTACATACTCCTTATATACTTATTTCATTTATATATTTCATATTCGATATATATTGCATGAACCTGATTATATTTCATTGATTTAAAACATATAAATACTGGGATGGGAGGGTGCATCAGGGCATCGTTGAAGTTTCAATTGGACAATGGAGTGGATGGCCAGCCGGAGTCTAGGAGGGGATGTGACTATCATTCATGATTGCTACATTCCACTCCAACAGTTGTAATGAATTTGACGCACCTTTCTCAAACAAACCATCTAGTGGAAAGCCTAATTGAATTGCGTATTTTGTTATTCGTTTTATTGGATCATATTGCTGGAAGGAGATTCTCTTATTCGCGCAGGTTTCGCGTAAGTGTCTCTGCTTACGGACCTGCCCAACCCTTGTTGGCCCTTCATACAGCAGTATGTTGAATTTAGAACGGTAACAAAACATGATCTTTCTGTTAAGTGGAACCGCATGCAGGGCAAGGCCCACGCTAGGATGGCGGCTTCCTACATACATACATACAAGTGGGTTTTGTGTTAAATTATTTTTTTCAGTTCAGCCCTTGGGGTATTGTGACACCCTTTAATAAGTCAAAAGAGTTAAAGAGGGTGTTATTTCAAAACACAAGCTGTAACGTAGCTGTGCCTTCTAATTAGTTCAGTCAATAATAAAATCTGAATTGCCAATAAGGAACAAATGTAGTTTTAATTTGTATGAGAATATACTGGATACGGGGAAGCCAGTTTTGGCCCTAAAAATATGGCTCGCAACAAGTAATTCACTCTACGTCATTGATTTTGGAAAGCAAACTATTCTTGTGTGTCTTTTACAAATTTCTGAATTTCATTCAAATGTCGAGAATTTCCTGATCGCGGGTTAAAATCTTGCTTATGATTGTTGATGACTTCAAATCGCAGAGATCAAAAGAACATACAGTCTAATAAACGCCGCTACAGCAAATGCGTGCCATGAAACCATGAACATGACATCCGTCGTATTCAAACTAGCGATAGAATCAAACTAGACACCTCAATTCCGCTCATAAGAAATAGGAAAAAAAAAATACCGCACCCAGAACAACGAACAAAGCAGTTTCAAATCACGACCCGCATCGCAGCCATGATCTCTATCAACTGAGTTTATTTAATTAAACTTACTTCACTCAAAAAAAAAATCAACCAACAATATCATCGCCGCAACCGACCGTGAGCTCTCCATCGCCAGCGTCCCTGACTTCAATCGGCGCTTGTTTGCCGATGAACTCGTTTTATTATGCTGCTGCAATTCCCAAGCGTCAAAAAAAATCCACCGACACCAACGCCAAACAGGAGAAGAAAAAAAACAAAAAGATAAAGTGATGCGCGCTGAGATTTCACGAAAACAATCGACGTGGGACGACAACGGAGACGACCGAAACCGAAACCGCTAATGCTGCACAACAATCTTCTAGATCCGACTAAAATTAGCGAACTTTATCTCTCTGCAAGTGTTGAGCTCGAAATCACGGGGCTTTGGAGATTTTCTCGAATGTTGCATAAACTGCTCTTTGCGTTTGCTGTTAGAACGATTCCAACGCCGAGCGGTAATCGGCGGTTCGTTTGCGATGAGACAGCATCCGGCTGTGTTCCATCGGAAGGGTCGAGGGGAGGGGGGCGATAGTAATTAACCTCGATGCGGCTTCGGAGTGGACCACCTCGATCACTGGGAATGCATAAGAAATTGCCTCTATTTCATCTTCGCGTCCTTCAACAATTGCCTAAGCTAACGAGGGCGAAAAAAATGTCGAAGTGATCTGACAGACAACATCAATTGTTTCTTCAAAACACGAAATTTTCGATTGTCGGTTGCCAGCTGGAAACAGGTATTTTCTTGCGGTTTTCGGTCCCGCCGCCTTCGATTGGGCAGGTGAAGCAAAGTCGGCGCTCTTTCACTTTTCACCAAATCCAATGTGCAGCAACTCTTGCGCGGTTTTGCCTCACACTCGCCGACATCGGGTGTGGGAGAAAATGTGGTTTTCCTATTCCCTTTCCTCTCGCTTCAGACCGCTTGGAGTGACTTTCGGACCCACGGCCAATAACGTTCACTTTCATCGGAATGCAATGTGCATCGCAATGGCCATCAGCAGCAATCTGTGCGGTGAAACTGCGGTAAATTTTTCCTTTCATTCTGAACACCCGATTGCTCGAAGATGGTTGGGAAGTATTGCACTCACGACGCGATGGACGGTGCCGTAATATCGTCTTCAACTTTTACGAAACTAATTAATTTTGTAACGAAAGTCCAGAGCAGCTGATTGCATTCGCGTCTATACGTAGTTGAATTGCACAAAATTTAATTAATTCTCACTGCACTTTGCTGGGCGAGGAAGGCAACGAGGAAATGGGGAGCTCGGTGCAGTCGGTCGCGTTAAAGGGCACCAACAAAACGCGATTGCAGTGGAGCTTTTTCGCGATGCTCGCGGGGGACAAAACTGCATTCGTGTAGGAACTTTTGCTTTCAATTATTTATTCGGTCTCAAAGGAATCTTCGCTGGGTCGCGTTCGCCGTGGAAGTTTTTTTCAGCCATCTACAATCATTGCTAGGTACCTACTTCGTGAAGCTATGGATCTCTGACATTTTTTTTCTTTCTTCTTGGGTCGTCTTCTTCTACTGCTCTTGGAATGACTGCTTTTTGTTAACTCGTGAATGGCAGGGTTTTTTTTTTGTTTGGTCTGTGATTGGGCAAAGGATAGGTTTCATCTGCGAAACGATCCATGCAGGTTCACGATAGAGAATAGCTCGGTGTCGTGCTGCTCCGACAATGGGCGATTCGTTTCATTTCGAGATTGCCGATAGTATTTAAAGATTAATGCACAGTAATTGGTTTGGGTAAAGTTCGTTTGTCTGTTTTCTCTGCGATAGCGTTGGGGTTTGCGTGGACTGAATTTTTTCAACAGATTGATCAGGAGATCCTCATACAACAGGTAAAATTACATCTTAACAGGTTAACATTTATTGCACTAAGAAGAAATTTTTTGAACACATCTTGCAGATGCTGTCATGATTGATCGAGAGAAACGTCAGTGTGACGTCACTGTTCCCAATAGCATGTAAAGTACAAGGTATTACTATTCGCTGCAATGTTTATGTACACTGGATGAGCAAAAATAAAGTGCCCAACTCATCGTTTTTTCAATTTCATAGTTCACTTACTTGGTTCAAACCAAAGTGAACACACTGTATTTTTTTTTATTATCTTACTTTTTATATTCTCCTTGAGTTTCACTTATGGAACACTGAAAAAGAAGGAGTTTTACTTGAGAGAAAAATAAATCAATTTGTGTTGAAAAACAGTGACAAAATAAAGTGCCCACTTCATTTAGGCTACAGCAGCAGTAAATTAGAGTAAAATAAAAGCATTTCAATAATTGACGTGTCCTCCTTTGGCCTTCAGGACCTCCTGCAGGCGCTTCGACATGCTCTCGACCAGGTTCTTTAGGTGCTGTGGATCCAGCTCTTCCCAGGCACGCCCGGGGCTTCCAAAATACAGTTATTTTACTGGCAACACCAGTTTTGCTTCGATCCCTGTGCTCGGACTAGCTCCACAAATTCCTCGATGGGATTGGAGGTCCGGGCTTGTGGAGGCCATTCCAGTGGTTTGATCCGACAAGACCGGAAGAAAGACTTGGTCCTCTTTGGCAGTATGCTTGGTCGTTGTCCCGCTGAATAACGCACTTCTCTTCAAGTTCGCCTGGATCAGCGAAACTTCCAGATTTTCTTCGCAGGATGTAGATGTGGGTGAATCTGCCGTCAAAAT